>JABFPN010007011.1:0-10830 GCA_022817305.1 Leptoteleia sp. ZL-2020 | reverse complement strand
GGGGGGGGGGTTGAGCCGAAGGGGACAACGGGGAGAATGTGGATGGAACACGGTTCACCGAACACCGTTTGTTCTTTCCAGGCCGCTGATCCGTGCAATCTTTTCACAAATCCGGGTTACTGCCGTCGGACCCGGAACGCTCACCAGCCGCTTGACTTCGGGATGGTAGTCGTTGTCAACGGATATTTCGTTGATGTGCATTGCAAAGTACTCGGCGGAACAAATAAAATATGCATCGAGGCGGAGTGTTGACGAGAGAAAGACGGAGCCGTCGGGGCCGCGCGCGGGAGGGAGAGGGCCAACGAAAGAGGAGGGGGGGGGGGCAAAAAGAAACGAGAAATTGTCCGATCGAAAGAAGATGGATGTTGCCGAGAATGCTAACGTGAGGATTACAAACGGAAAGGAGCGCGCTCGTTTCGGTTAAATTTGTCGACTCGGCCGTCGGGACGTGTATCTTTGCCGAAAATTAGCAGATCGATACCCGACAGAAGGTTTGTAGCATCCGAGTCGATAACATTGGCGCGCAGATTTGTGGCGCGGATGCTTTCATTTCAATCGTCGCGGGACATTTGTCTCACGAAATTGGGGACGCTATCCGAATTGTTCGCCACTTCTTGTAGGGAGCCGCTCGAGAACTTTCAAACTTTTGCCGTTTTCGTTTCGTTCTTATTCTTTGACGCGGGATGGAGCCGAGTGAATTAGTCAAATATTTTAACACTCGAGGGGTGCGGCGGGGGGGGGGAAGGTCAGATATTGATCGAAGTTTGGTCAAGGATGAAATTTAAATTGGAAAAGTGGATCATTTTTGTTTTTCTTTGTGTCGTTTAATGAGTATAAATGAAATAAACACTGAATATGAGTTCAAAAAACATACACATATAAAATAGCATTTCATTTTATAAAAATTTATTTTACTTAAGTGAAATTGGTATACTGATTACGATTATTGAAAATGGAAAAATAAATGGAACTTCATTGGTAAGATATAATTATTATATATCTAGAGTCGCGGCGACGGGACGACGAGCCAAGATTCAAATATTACGAAAATGAAGAAGAAATGAAAAGGAAATTTAAATGAAATGACGCCGCGGCGGTACTCTTTTAAATATTTTATACAAATTTATGTAAACATAAAATCGGCATCAATGAAACAGCGTTCTTTACTTGTGAAATTGTACACAAACTATTCCACAAATATCATAGTAATATTTGCCAAGACAGATTAATATGTCGAACTATTTGCATGAATTTACGAAACGTTAATGCACACAGTTCCATTTATTTTAGCAAAACTAATAGTATTTAGCAAACATTATTAATCAAGTTTTCTTAGCTTCAATTAAGAATTCCCCAACCCGCATATTATTCTTAATCAAAAAAATCTTCCCTCCTCCCCCGCCCCACTGATTTTCATTTCACGACAAATTCATTGAATTCACCGACATTCTGACACCAATTAATTAATTAACCCAGTTATCACACAGATAGAGTGTGAATTACGTTTCCGAGAATGCAGATTACACGTAAAGAGCATCGCACTGGATATTATTTTCCTACAATTAATCAATATTTGCTTATCAATGTTCGATCAGTAAACTAGATGACCATTTGGAAACTACCGAAATTACGCGTTCCCCACGCGTCGACGTGCACCCACGCGATCGTTGAAACGTGCATTTAATTTGCGTATTAAGAAACATGCTACTTTTTATGGGCGACAATTAACCAGAGATTGTGGGCGAATCGAACCGTCCCCGCAATGGAATTAAAATTAATTAAAATAACGAATCGGATTGTTGGCAAATGTATCGTTCACGGGACAAGCCAATCTCGCATTCAAATGCATTCAAATCGGTACCGCGGCAGAGACAATTGGAAGACGGTCGGGGCGCGATGCGAATGAATTAGCTGGCAATTACTTTTGCCAGGGTAAGACGCGCGAAAGAGCAAGGCAGGCGAGCGCGCCTATTCCGCGCGAGACGATAGTTGCCAATTGAATGTCAACAAACATTCGAATCATACTTTTCGCTTCGCATTGAAATAACCATTTAAGTTTACTCATTTCCCATAAACTCTTTTAGGTCTTTTTGCACTTGAAAATGAATATAATGAACATCCCCCGTTAGCACTTTGAAGTTTCCCGGCTTCGTCTGCAGTGCTCTTAAGCCATTAATTCTGTTAATTTAGAGGATCCGACTTTTCTAGCGAAAACGTCAGCTGAGGTATATTAATGCGTGCTTTTATACTTCCTCGGCTATGCTATGCGCTCGTATTCATTGCACATTCTTCTTTTTAATCATTTCGAGCTAATTTCATTGTTCGGGGCATGGTCTTTTTTCCTTTTCTTTTTCTCTCTTTCTTTTTGTCTTCTATTGAACACACATTTTCAGTTCAACTGTTTTTAAACAGTCGTCCATTTATTATGCTCATTTTATTTAACCAGAACCGCATTCGCCGCTCCTAATTCTTCACAATTGCGATATTTGTTGCTTACACATAACCGGGGAACGAACTTTCGAAACGATGTTGTTCATCAGTTTAGTTAATTGTAAGTAACAATGTTGCCCGGGTAAAAGTATTTTAATTTATTTAACTTCAAAGTCATATTATGCAGATATGGTTTCATATTGAGATATATAATGTGAGGTTATTGTATATAGGCAGGCGTTATCAACTTATCAACATTTACGAGGAATTAGGTCAACAATTTCAATTTAAACTTTCGTATTTATAGTAAGGTATCGCCATAAATTATTGTTGCAATTTAATTTTGAGATAATTTTGATGAGAAACAATTCTTCCTCTCTTTCTTTTTTCGCCGTCCTGTATATAGGCAATGGCAGGGTGAGGAATTTGTTCTGTTTCAGTAAAGAAATATTTGTTTGATTTGCAAAATTCATTATCGTCCAGTATATTAAAAATTGTAGTACATTAACTAATATTTTAATAATTGCAATGAGAAAAATTCTACATAAAAAGTTATTGTGATAGAACCGCAGTAATGTTAAATTGTAGAAATCCTACTTTTTGCAAATATTTTGGTGTTTTTTACCAAAAAATTTACCGTGGGGAAAAATAATTTTCCCTATATTGTACCCATGGCTGAGCTTTAAGGCTCTAGTTCAGTATTTTTAATATAGTTTTCTTCCAGTGAACAAAGCAATAATGCTTCACAAAATGACTTTATGTCATTGTTGTTTATTATAGTAATGTTTATCACAATTATTTTCTGCGTGTATTATTTCATATTTCTTGTCCACACGTTGATAAACAAAACTGAAAAATAACCAAAAGTTTCACCCTGATCGTAGATTGCGTCCAAACGTATAAAAAGGGAATGCAATGTTAAATTTAATAAGATTAAACGTAACAGTTTAACGCAATGATTCCGATGATTCGGCACTCTAAGCTGTAAATAGAGTCGCCCAAATTGAACAACGGTATTGATAGTGCGTATCCGATAGCAAACAATTCGTGACTTAAAACGTAACGATTCGAATTCATGCATAATGATAATCGATACAACGACAAACAGCGGCCGCGCCGGGCAATACGTACGTGCGTGTGTATTAGAGATAATTGCGCATTCGAAATGTGATTATTATATGGCGCGGCGAAAAGCGCCGGCGCCCGGACCGAATGCCAAATGAATGCGCAGTTGTTTGCGAGGTTTACACGTTACTTACACAACGGGGACAGCAATCGGCTCCGCGCCAATTAAATATTTGTCGTCGAATTCCATTGACTCGAATTATTCGCAGATACTTTGTGCGCGGCGGTTTTAAAGTAAAAGGTCAATATGCTAATGAGAACACGCCGGCTCAATACAACCGATATCAATGGCGATCGCGCCGCGGCAACGATTGTTGCCGATAAATTTTATTCTTTCCCTTCCTTTTCCCATTTAGGGTTACCATTTTCAATTGCAATAAGTGTATTAGCCGGGGATAGCAACCATGGTTACTGCTTTGGTACGTTTGTGCGCTGTAAACAAAGTTTAGTGAAATTCCACTGTATTACGTGTAATCCAGTTTCATACACGCGTTACGTGAGTTTTACACTGGGAATGTAACAGTTTCGTAATACAAAATTAACACAGGCATGTGGAATAATGCGAAAAGTTGTAAAATAGTAAAGCGTAAGCGAATTTGCCATTTACATCTTTGGGTCAAACAAATTCCGCACTCGTAAGATGTAATTATATGTTTAAATATTTGACGTTGATTAAGTGACGTATTGCAGTTGAAATTGAGTTTTTTGAAAATCATATTGTCGTGATGTTTGCTTACAATTTCATTACGGAATTTTCATCGTTGCCTTTCTCGCCCATCGACGGTAATTTGAAATCGTATATTTTATGCGAACATTTTTCACAATTTTGGTGCAAATATCAACATTGTTTCGATTAATGCTGTATTACATATTAAATGTAATGTACTTTTTAAAACGGTTACAGAAAAAGCTAAAACACGTGTAATTGCAAAATTACGTACGAAATATAACTCGAACTTTTTCTTCTCCATTTATTACTGAATCAGAGATAGGTCGATTTTTGTTATAGCCCTTTGTGGATTATCGTATTTATATATACTATTTAAAATTAATATTTAAAATTAATGTAAATTACCTTTCTTTACTAGAATTATTACTTTGTAAGTTACATTTGTATGAAATAACGTACGATGTTTACAAAGTCAATAAACATTTTACCTTTACTGGATACTTCTTGGGTTAAAACTTTTAGGTATCTAAGGAATATGAATTTTTATTGAAACCATAAAATTTGATTAATAAAGTTTATAAAATCTCCACTATGAGACGCTAAACTTTTATTTAATGTATTTTAGAATAAATTATATGTTTAAGTATTGCACGTAATTCATCTTTAGGAAAATAGTCATTCTCGTTTTCACTTAAATACAATTCGTGCAACTTTCATTATTGGAAATATTTTTCCATTTCTTTTATCACTTTCATTGATTCTAATGAAATGAATCACATAAAAATAATACGTTTAACATTTCAGTATAAAGTTCTCTTCATTTGTTATTTGACAAAACTAATAAAAAAAAGAGAACCTCTTTCCATGAATGGGGTACTTTTAGACCGACTAAAAGCGATAAGAATTGAAATTTAGCAAAAAATGGAACAACTTGTAGGATACGTGAAAGGACGGAAATCTGTCAATGAATCGACTTCAATTTAGATGTTGTATGCGCATCTTCGACCCTTGGGTTCTGGCTTTTGCCCGAAGGATAGGTAAATTGCATTGATCGACCTGACCTCGATCATTCATGAAAATCGCCTAAAGATATTTCAATTGCCTCGTTACTTGTCGAAGATTCACCTTTGGTAATTCGCGTTCGATTTCTTTGATAGTATATGCACAAACAATTCAGCTTACCCATTACCCTTGTAGAATCTTCTGTTTTTTCCTTTATATTTAGTCTCGTATCATACTTTATTCGTTCAATACGCGGATAGTTAACTGCGAATATGGGAAAAGATTTTATCACTAATTTCTTACAAAATTGCATGACATTGTGATATTAAAGGAACATAAATAACCTGTAAAGAACACCAACATTTCTGCAATCCATGTGGCAATGCGCCGCAGCAATATTGTTGTTTTTTACTGAGTAAAACATCATATAATATTACCCTTTTCAAAAGCAAAGACACCAGTTTTAAATGTTGTATTTAAAATGGAAAGATTATTTTTCAAAAGGCAATAATTTTATCGAACAACTTTTGTCCGCTGTACTTTTTTTATTAAAGAGCAGGAAATTTTTCGACAATTTAATAAAAACCTGCCCGAAACAAAGTTAAAAGCTCCAATATTATCCCTACTTTATATCACAATGTGTAAGTACATTACGTCACAATTTCAACAGTCGCTCCTCGCAAAGACACTGATCTGTAATCGATGTCTATGAAACGGGAATATCATCTTCGGAAAAAGTCCGCCGACCGTGCCTCCTCGTCCGGCCGATCGTTTCCGCCCGCGCGGACCCAAATAATTTTAATTAGATCGGATATCTCGCTAAGCGCCTTTTCCTTAATTGCGTTGTATTTGGCATTAACATACGAAATCGGCCCCTCCGAGCGCGCAGTCCGCTGGGATAATACGCAGTTGCAAGTTTTAATTGGCGTCTTTGTTGAGACAGCGGGGCTAAAAAGAAGGCTCGGCAAAAAGGAGAACGTTTAAACTGACGTGAGTTCGGATGCCGGGGATCGGCGCGCTCGGAGGAGAGGGTGGGGTGGGGGGGGGGCGGGGGAGTGCGAGAGGTGGAAAGAGAGGAGAATCCCTGCGGGGGATCGGATGCGCAGCTGTTTCGCCGACGCCGAAGCAATTACAAAGGAACCGCTTTATCGCGAAAATAGCTCGTGATAATCCGGATACAAGCGGCGGCCCGAATTATTACGTAGTCAGCGACGTAAACGCCGTATACGGCCAAGACCGCCGCGATTCAGGGCCCCGCTAATAGGCGTGCACTTCCCATTCCGAGATTGTTCTAATTAATAGGGATTATAATTGGCAATTAGGCGCAGTGGAGCGCGATGCCGCCGAGGCGCCTCTGCGTTACGACAAGTTAAGCGCGCAATATTGACCGTTAGCCCAAGGAAATTACTCTAATCGCTGCTGCGAGACGCGGCGGCCTCGCGGGGGCCTCGCGGGGGCCTCGCGGGGGCCCCGCGCCGCCCCGAATCGGCGCGCTGTCTTTAAGTAATCGACCGGCGGCCGGATTCGAGTCGGAGCGACTGATTTCCATGCAGATTAACAAAACAATCGTTAGAATGCTAATGGAAGATTCGAATTGGCCTATTCCTTGGCTGAAGGGTCGTTAGGGGAACTGCGAGCTTTCGAGTGCTCGCTGCTTATTATGTGCGCCGCTGACGTTTGCCACCGGATATTCCGTATAAGTCAATCATCCTGTCGAGGATCCCGAAGAAATTTATTATCGTCGCGGGTGAAAATCTATCAAAATTAATAATAGCAGTAACGGTGATAGTGATTTAGGGATCCGAGCGTTGAGTGTGCCGCGAGTGAGGGATTTCGGATGGAAATTGATTGTTTCCAAGATTGTTGTTTCTTACATTCGAAGCATAATTTTTAGGTAATGCGTGCTTTATTACGTTTGATCACTGTGCATTAAAATTTGTGAGTCATGATTACATGATTTTTTGTTACTTTTATACAATATCTTTATTTACATTTTTCTTGAAAAAGACTTTTCATTATTACATTGCATAATATTGTTTAATTTACTTTTCTATTTAAAAATATTTGAGCAATTAATACAGTAATAATTAAATAATGAAAGTGTTGATTTAATCACTTTTATCATAATATATTTAGAATTCAATTAGTTATATTTTATCATATCAAATTACATTACAGTAGTTATACTGCATAATAAAATTATGTACTGCAGCAGATGTAATGTACTCAAGACGTTCGGTGTATGTACCATGTGATATCACTGTTAATAAGGACAATAATTACATTATATTACATCGTAATTAAATTAGATTAATGCAATTTTAACTCTCGTGTGGAATGTCAATTACCCGTTACTGTAAAATTAAAAATGCCTGATTTAATATATTATTAATATCATTATAACAGATTTTGTTAACTTGATATTTCAACCGATGCTCGCAATATTTAATGTGCGGTGCCGTTAAAGAAAAGTTTGAAAATAATTCTATTATAATTTAATGTAGAATGTTTTAATTATTTTATGCATAATACCGTGCCGGTTTAATGATACTCCCTAATTAATTGACATTGATTAATTGCAATAAATATTTTAGTTGTACAATTAAGACACGATCAAGTATGAAATATCTTATTTTATCGAACTTGATGAAATTTCAACGGATTTAATCAGAACTAATTTAATTCATTTATTGAAAATCATATCGGAACAAAATACAAATTTAATCAAGCCCTTAATTTCATTTCTTTTCCCCCCTCCATTAATTTTACTTTCGACGATACATGAAGTTCAAAGTTCACAAATTTCCGTGCTCCTTTGAATTATTTACATTTCGGGGTAAACTTCACTAGCGTACAAATTGTTATTTATCCCAATGATTATTCGCAACAAATATACGCAATTATAATTACTTCGTAAACAAGCAAGTCGGTAATTAAAAAAAAGAATGTTAAACGAGCGTTCATCCCGTTAGTGATATTTGCGTTTATCCGCTTTGAATGAGAGTGAAACTGCCGAGGGGCCTTTTCGCATCTTAGGCAAACGCACCGTTGACATGGGAAGCATTAATTAAGGGTAGCGTGCATTGATTGACGATGTAGCATCAGTTTCAATAAAGCTGATGCTCGATATCGACTTGCACGTTACCAATCCCATCTCCTCATAGCGCACTGGAATCCGATATTGGAATGCATCTCCGGCTAATTCTCGAAAGCGTGTAGTCGCCTAGTACCGAACGGTTCAGTTTTGCATTAAAACGATGTCCGATGCCCGGGCTGTTCTATCAACGAAAAAGTGTACATTAGAATCTTAAATCTTTTATCAAAAGCTCGCCGTTTCCCCGGCCCGTTTCAATTCCTCTCATAATCGAGGAATTTTTCAAATTCGACGATCGGAAATTGTATTTCTCGCACTCCGCCCTTTCCTCTTTCACTTTTCTCTCGATAGCTTTCGCGTCGTATGACGGGCACAAAATTATTGTACTGTTGCTCATTGAATAATCAATATTTGATCGGGGGACACGAAGAGAAAAAATTTTTTGAAACACGCAACAAAAGTGCCACACGTACGAAAGTGGAATTATGTCGATGGCTGGAAAATTTGGCAAAAAGGGACGAAAATGGTGAAAAGCGGCACGTTTTCCGTCGCGGACTCGGCTCCGAGCGGGGTCTCGCGTTGAAAAATAAACGCACCCTCCCCCCACGTAGCGGTGAATAATTTTTATTCCGCGCGCGCGCAACATTTTTGCGAAAAACGCGCGGGCGGTGCGCCCGCGCGCCGACCGGATCAGTCGACGTACGTGACCGAGAAAGAGAGATAAATCGACAGCATATTGACGTCAATTGGTCGCATCAATCACGAGTCGTGTTCGACACGTGTGTATCAATCACCGGTCGCTATCGCAAATCGGAAAGCTCTCTCCAAACTGCGCGGCGTATCGCGCTACAGTTCTAGATCGTATTTGAGATTTCGGCCGGGGACCTCGTAAAGAGTCGCCGAAAAGTTTCAGCGAGAATATTCCCCGAGTCACTTTGCAGCGCTCCGGGCTCGGCTTGTAAGTGAAAAAAGCGTATGTTTACAGCTACCAGATAGATTTCAATTAAATGATAACGAGACATCACGGAAACCAGCATTGTGAGCCTTTCTCACCGTCAAAATTTAATTACCTTTAAAAAAGCCAGACATTTCTCGCTAAATAAGTTTGTTGCCAACTATTCCTGCACGGGGGACGTAACATTCAACCCGGGGAAAATAAAAGGTCGCGGCTCGGACGGCCAATTTTCGTCCATACCGGCAAAAAGCATCAAATGTAAATAGACGTACTTATATTTAAAGGTTGACGTTAAACAATTTTGGTGCTATGATGCGGAGCAGACAAAGGGGATGAAAAAAGCCATGGAAATTTACGTTCCTTCCTGACAAATTGGAAACGCAAGAAATTTTATGCGAAAATTCCAAAAGAAAATGTGACAGAAAGTATGAAATTTGTCCGTGAAAACATGCCGTAATATTCTTTGTAATTGTAAAATCTTTTATTGTCATTGTAACACTTAAATCAGTCAAATTATTCAAATTTTGCAATTTATTTCAATACCCTTTTTTATTTTACATTTTGAACCGTATGTATCGTTAAAGAAATGAGAATTAGTTACGTTTATTCAATTTTTTTTGCGTAGGGTTGTAGCACGGATAAGTTCAATATCATTTATTTACATAGAATTGTTCAGTAATACGCGAACGATTGTCTTCAACTTCTGCATTCATAACTCAAATAATGTTAAGTGTACACACATAGTGTATACATAACTTTTACATTTTCATGCAGTAGTTCATTTATTTATCGAACAGTGTTTGTTCTATACTTATTTATTTATTTATTATTGTATTGACTCGCAAAATATTTAACAAATGCTGCATTTACGTTACATCTTTCAATTTTGATAACTATTTTTGTATTTATTAACGATAAACGTTTTTAAATTTCTCGAAACAAAATTTAACCAATTAACGTTTATTTCTATAATCTAATGAAAAATAGTATATTAACTATCTTTAAAATGTCTAGAATAATAAATGAACGTAACGAACATGTTCATTTTCACAATCTAAAATATAAATATTATTCAATCTATTAATTATTTAAAAAATAGACATCCAACTTGTTCAATGAACCAACCATGTACGCTCATTTTTCACTCTCCTATCATTGCAAGAATGATACCGAAGTATCTCGCAACGCCAAGCTATTCAATCATTTACTTAAACTCGAAAACACCAAACTCCAGTAAGTTAATCCACTTTTATCCACATAATGCCCCGAGATTAGAAGCGGTTGACAGATTAGGATAAAAGAGACGAGCGAGATTCGGCCGTGAGTCAGTAGGCCGTAAAATGTAAGGAGGTCGCGAAATCGAATCCCGCCGATACGGCGAAACGGATAATTTTGATTAATGCCCCAAATGTCGAGGGTGCACGCGTCCTTTATCTTTATAGTTAATCGATATATGCACGCGAGAGAGTAAGTTATCTGGCCCGAGTGAGCCGGGGTAAAAAATATGGGTGGTTGGGGGGCGGGGGGGGGGGCGGGGCGGAGGGGGGGGGGGAA
>JABFPN010007010.1:0-10830 GCA_022817305.1 Leptoteleia sp. ZL-2020 | reverse complement strand
CCCCCCCCCCCCCCCCCGCTCAATTAGCCAATCGTAATAAATTATTCAATTTTATCGGAACGTCAAATCAATGCGGGATTTACAATGTAAATTGCGCCCGTCTCGCTTGTTAGTTCGGCCATTTTAATTTTCAATCATGAATAATGTAAGGCTGGCCGTTATTGGCTGTGCTTATTGTTTTCGTGTCATTACCCCAGTTAAAAAATTTACAAGTTATTTCCTTGAGCAGGTTCCGCGAGTATTTCACATGCTAGATAGATCAAGTTGGAAATTCCACGTCGAAATTCCACGAGGAAACCCACATGGCAATTCCACGCGGGAATGACTCGCGCGAATTTCATTTGTATAATAAAAAATAACTCTGCTCGAGTTTCAAACTAACGCCCTTCAGTTGGCGGACGATAAGTTCGTAACCTTTAACATTACAGCTACACCGCTAATCTGAGTTACAATAATTAAATCTGCTGTATTGAGAGAAATGACAAAAATTTCCAGCTTGACTTGTTAATTGTAGGTGGAACTTCCTTAAGGAAATGCCCTTAGAAATTGTAAATATTTTAAAGGAGATAATTGTAGTTTTTTTTTTTTTATTAATTCTATTTAGACTCGTATAAAGATTCGAAATTCCCCCAATGCAACTTTTAGCACAGTTAAAAGGCTTCTAAAAACGTTTAGTTAAGAAAAAGTGTATAATATACTATTAGAATGCTTTAAAATGTATACAAGACATTTCAAAAACATTATTATGAATCATGAAATTACAATAACCTTTTATTCTTTCGCGTTATATTTAATATGTTCAAATTATGCGAAATCGCCAGTGTTTTATCTCGATGTTTTCTGCTCAAATGTAGAAACTTTATGAAAGCTTTTCTTGTAACATTAGGTAAAAATTATAAAGCAAGTTATACAGGAACTAATTACCTTCTCAACATGTGATGTGAAAGTGATAAGGTCACGAAATTGGTATCCTTCAAATTTATATTATTCTTGTATAAAACGTATTCCTTTTTAAACCAAATTGTACTGTTGCCTACATCGATCAAAATATTACCTAACGGTAATATTCGCGGAGAGAAATTTTTATGAAATACTACTATACTTTTCAACAAATAATCTCTATCGAGCTGATTTGTCCATACTTTTTATTAACATATCAAATGTCGTTTATAATAAGATTAGTATTATATAAAGTATTGAAATATTCATTTTCTTTTTCTAAAATAATAGAAAAGCTTGTATCAAATAAGCTCGGTAAGATTTGTTTGCTTTAAGTCACTGTAATATTTCCAAAAAATTTCTCAATGACAAAGCAAAGGCGAGCATTGTATTTGTAAATGAAAACAATTTTAACCGCACACGGTTCTGACACAACTTCCAATTTTAAATTGTAATTAAAATTGAACTTTGATAGATGATAATAATAATCTCCACAATGTAAGTCTCGTCAGAATGGAAAGTAAATTATAACATTAATGTAAATTTAAAGGACGTTAACTCCGTGACACTATCGCGTCAACTTAAGAAACTTAAATTTTCATCTTGACTAAGGAATCAAGAACTTATTTAACAATTGAAAGACATCTTAATTCCTCTCTAAGTAATACAATTATCAAATTTTTAATGCAATGATTGTATTAATTTATCCATTTAATTTAACTTTCAAAGCGTTAAACGAACGAACGTCTCTTAAAATCAGTCAGAAAGGCGTTCACATTTTATTGCACAAATTTAGAAGTTTACATTAAAAGAAATAATTAGCAAAATTAGCACTTCGATAATGAAAATAATTTCGATAAAGAAAATTGAGCAATCGCGCGCGAAGAACTAAACATTCGTTTTCCGACAAAATATTTGTACAAAATAATTTCGCAGTATTTTAATACGCCCTTCTCACTTGCGTCGTGTATATTAAATTAAGTAACAATATATAGCTGTGATCAAACAGCCAATTAAAAACAATATATAGATAACGTTCAATTAAACATTCAGTCAGGTAAAATAAACAAGGGCCGCGTTATGAAATTCATTGAGATGTGCCAAATTTTAAACAAATAAATACTGTGAATAATAATTATAACGATAATGATAAGAATAACATGTTGCATTAAATGTGACAGTAATTAAAATACAACTCTAACAAATTCAATCGAATTGCATACGCAAATGAAATGCACATTTACGCATTTATAAGTTTTTTAATATCCACGAGTATAAATAGTAAAATAAAATGTGATGCTAAATCACAAAAAAACGTTTCAATGAACGCGAGAATAAAAAAGCAAATAGCACAGTGTTTGAGCAGGGCAATTTTTACGTCAACATATTTGCTTGTATGTTTTATCTTACTGCAATCATTTGACCTACGCCAATATTTGCCGTTATTATCCTAATATACACCTCTAACTCCATTTGACACTTGATCAAAATTTAATTCACCACGGTGGACACGTAATAGGATTTCAAATGGGATCCATTGCAATCCTATTTCGTAAGATAATTCAGCAGATTAATTCTTTTATCTACTATAAACTATTCTGTAAAGCGACGAAATATTTCGCGTTTTTATTCGAATGGAGATGAAGTTGAAAAATGAATAATCTGCTGCAGCGTACAGTGGCAAAAGTTTCTTTTTTTTTTTTTTTCGTTCGTAGAGGGACAAATTAATCATTCCGGAAATCACACCCAAATACGTTTTGCGTTTAGGGGAGAAATTTTCCGTGTTTGTTGTCATGTAAGAACATTTCAATTAATTTTTTTAACAACCTTTAAAGAGACACTAATTGCACCCGCGAGTTTCATTCGGACAAAAATTTAGAACGAAAATTCAGAACAAATAAGGGCAATTCATCAATCTTATTTTTTTACCGAAAAAGAACAAAGTTTGTATTGCAGTTTAAAAGGAGTTAATCTACGAGTTTACATACTCAATTTTATTGAATAAATGAAAGTGCAATGTGATAAAAGGATATATAGCGAGGGGACAATTTCACAGTAATTATAGTAACATGCTTCAATAGTTCTAGTACAGTGCTTGGTCGAAATGTAATTATTCAATTGCATGCTTTGCGAGCACATATTTTTAATCCTAAAATTAATCATTCAAGGATATCTCCATGTAAAAATGTTTGTACCAGACTGATTTACTAATAGAAGAGAATAATTTATCATTATTACAAAACTATATTTAGTATCAATGGAATGTTGATCCGATTCTTTTTCTTTTCAGTTCTTTGATTGTAATTCATTTAAACACTCTTTTGCAACTAAATCAGAATAATCATTTTTGGGGGATGTACGATTGAATTTCCAATAGGGTGTAACAGTTTCCTCGTTCCACTATTGACACACTTTTCAATCTAGTGTCCCTCCTCACTTTTGTAAATGTACGAAAATATTAAATAACTTAGTTTAATCACGTTTCATTTTAATATTTTGATAAGTTATGTTGAATAATTTTAAGGCATCAGTTTTGAGTGTTATGTTTACACTTAAAACAAAATGTTTTCCTTCAAAAAAAAAACAGTAATTTTTATTGAAAAATCGACATGTATCCGAAACAAAGTTAAAAGCAATAATATTATTTGCCATATTTTTCTCAGTGTATCTAATTAAGGGAGACTTGTTATGACTTAAAATTATCTGTCCAACAAGTGACTTACGTAAACAAAAAATTAGCAACGCAAATAAATCTTTGTAAAGAAACAGAATTAAAATATAATCGAGATTAGTCTGAAAGTGACCGCTCTATATTTACACGGAATTTATGTCAAGTCAGCTGTGGGAGAGATGAACACTTGCAGTCATACAAACTACCTCTATTTGTTTCGGCATTGATGTATAACGAGAAATCTAACACAAGGCGCATTGAATTATAAGGACTATTGTGATTAATGTGCGAAAAGCATTATTCTTTTCCCAATAATTCGGTGTTATCGATCCCAAATAATATTCCCCACTTTTCTAAACAAATATCCGACAATTAGCACAAAAATTCGCAGCTGATTGAACTGCAATTCAGTTGATTTAACTGTTTATGACTGTTAAACCTGGACAACCGTATTTTATAGTTGTGACAGCTCTAACTAGACCGAATCGTTCAAATCCCCGAATAATTTTGCAGACAATTTATTACATATTTAATATCAATGGATTATTACGGTTCGTATTCTGTATTTTTTAAAATAACCACACTCGATATATATACTTTATAATTCGATTAAAATTAATGTACAATTTAAATATTTTTGTCATCGTAAATTTCATTTTTAATTGAAAACTGTCCTTCTACTTGCTGGTTAGATATTTAATTGTCTCTTTTTTTCATCATTTATATTTCACGTGCACATATTTCCTTCAGTTTTTATTGAAATGTATAAGACATGTATATTCCAGAATGCATTTATATATATTTAAAAAGTTGATGTATAGATAAACTTCGATGAAAAGCAATAAAATAACAACACTTGAATCTAAGATACATAGGTGCGATTCTAAACGTCTCAGTAATTTAGGTGTTTAATTTATTCAACACCATTAAGACGAGGAACAGAAAATAGAATTAGACGTGTGAATAGAAAAGGCTTTAAATTAAATTTACCGAAACAAAGATTTCGTTAAATTCAATAAAGCGGGCTCCTTTATTGAACTTATTAAATGATTTAAAAATAAACTTGAATAACAAGCTATAAACCACTTCGCAATTGGATAATTCAATTAAATAATGTAATTGCTTTTATATCCACAATAACATCCAATAAAAAATTACTGTACACTGAGAAAATATTAGAAGTAACAGTCCAGACGATAAAGCAGTTATAAAATGTACTTGCTGTTTAGTATTAAAACGGTGAATAAACTATCGACTGAGAGTGAACATAGATAAATTAAATTACACTGAGAAATAAAACATTCTGATTGGTTTAATCAGACTTTTGCTAATTTTAACAAAGCATGACGTTTGTTGGTTTAACATTTTATAATTATCCTATATTTTTGTTTATCTATATTTTTCCCACCTATATTTTCCTACCTATACTTATCCTCTACCTATCTATAATTATCCTAATATTATTGACGTATATGTTTAATGTTACTTCTCTTGTTTTCGAAGTGTATTAAAATCCCTATATGTTTGTTATATATCCATGTTTAAATGTTATTTTAAATAATCAGAATGCCCCCGGAATTATTAAATCGACACTTTTCTATGATTGATATACAAATTAAACAAACGCAAAACAATCGTTCTTTTCTACGTAAAAATTTACTTCAGCAGAGGGAAATAAAAAATCAATACCCGAATGAAACATTGCCCCGGAAGGGGGTCTGTCCAACTTTCCACGAAAACTGATAATATCTGACGATGACGGTTTAGAATTCTGTCAATATTTTGACCAACGGAAAGACCATCACATTTAGCAACAAATGGACCAAATGTTTCCAATAAATAACGCATTTATTTCAGTTAAAAAAAAACACCGAGAAATGTCAAGAATAGTTGATACATCTGTCACTGTTAAGACAATAAAAACATGTTTATTATTTCAATTGTAACGACTGTTTTAGATGAAAGTGATTTAAGTGAATATATTTTACCATCAGTAAATATATTCCGCTTAATGACATCAATACATCACAAATTTCAATATTGAAAAATGAAACATCCTTAGGGATTCTCTTGTTAAAACCAACAGAAAATGCAGTCGCAGCTAAATTTAACTAGTTGACTTGTTAAATTGTTTCTACACTGGGAAAAATTTACATGAAAAATTACTACAGTTTACAGCAAACGAACCTCATCCAGTTGATTTATATATATTTCCTTATAACTGCAGGAAACAGTCTGCTTAGTTTATCTCGTATAGCGAGTACAATATTTTAGTATTCTTTTTCCTAAACTATGATAAAATTGGTATAAATCAGCTCGATAAGGTTCGTTTGCTGCAAATTATAGCACTTTTTCCATGGCAACTTTTCTCAGAATACTGGTATGTATTTTGTTTCAGTAATTCGTTGCGAAGAGACCCGGTTTCAGGCACCATTTGACCGCGACTAACAAATCAAACGAACGTAATAATTTTACATTGTAATTTTGCGCGCGGTCAGTACGAATTATAAATCGCGAGTTGGCGTGTCGCCGAGCATCTCGACGACTCATGCAACGTGTCAAATAAACATTTCAATTTTTCATCGCACCGCCAAATGCGCGATTCATCGACCCGCAGTCTCGAGCCGGCCGATTTTTCTAACATCGTTATCGTCCTCGTTAACATTTCCCCGCGCTGCCATTCGCGCGGGGGGAAGAAAAAGCAACGAACAAATCCCGCTGCAAGCCCTACTCGAGAACCCTTTCGAGTCAAATTGATCACTTGGCATATTCCTCGTTAAATAATGGGCCTTTCGTGTTCGGAAGGAGCGAGCTCCCACGACGTAACAACAATTTCAGTCGCGTTCCACTTTATCGTCGGCAAATTTATCAGACACGATATTTATTGACAAACCGAATTAATATCGAGTGATAACGTAAGTAAACAGGGCAATTCCGTGACCGTTTTACGTCGATGCGCCGAAGGGATACGAAAATAATCATTTTCGTGAAAGCCGACGTAAAATGTGCGCAGTATCATACTTTTAGCGCCCGAAAAATTGTCGATTTTCTCGAAGATGAAGCAAGACAAACTGTTAGTTACGAATAAAATTGCCTAATCATATCCGTGCTATTTTTGTCCACTTTTTATCGTATCTCCTTGGAATATATAATAACTTAAACGATGCCTGATCGATGCATTTGTATGAAACAGAAATTCTTTGTTAAAGCAATTTGTTGGTACAGTAATATGTACTCGGGGAGAGCACACTGAGAAAAAAATTGGGATAAAAATTATTATACTAAATGTAAAAGTGGGGACAAATTACAATTCCTGGCATATTTAAAATACATTTTAAAAGAGATTATCAGTATTGTACAAGTTGTTATGGTACAGTATAATAAAAATGTTCATTTTTCTTATAACCTCTTTTAAACTGTATATTAACTAAGACAAGAAGAAGTCATTTGTCCCCATTTTTACATTTAGTATAGTAATTTTTATCCCAACTTTTTTCTCAGTGCAGAGGTGGAGAGTTGCAATCTTTGATAAGAAAATGAAATCATAAGGAAACCTTTGTACGCGATTTTATAATAGTACACGGGGAGAAATGTATTAGTTGTTGTGGTTTACAATAAATCGATTACATGCGGGCATTTATACACGCAGAGAAAAGACTAATAAAAATTATTGATATTGTTAGTAAAGTGGTCATATACTTGCAACTTTTGAGAAATTACTATTTTAAATTAGAAAAAGGTATTTGTTGAGAATTTTTCTGAGAAAGCTGACAGTATATGTCAAAATTCTGACACCTTTTACTATCTTCGGATAGTAATTTTTCAATTTTTGCAATTTTGCAATGATCAGTTTACTAACAATACCAGAAATTTTTATTAATCCTTTTTCTCCGTGTAGTATTAATACATGATATAATATTTTATATTATTTTATTATTATTTTTAGCATTTATGTATAAAAGGTGTTATGATTTTGTATTTATATTATTACCTTAGTCATTGTTCCCTGTTTTCTTGGTGAATATTGCAAACATTGATATGCATTTCATACGATTTCGATAGAAGACGAAAATATATAGAATGTTACTGTACAGTATTATAAAAGTATATTTTCATGTATAATATTTCTCCGGGTACAAGATAAAAATGATCAAAAGCCCTTTCGAATCGAAACATTTCATTATTCTATGTTAAAGCATTGCTTTTATACACAGTAATTTCTTATTGGCGTACGCGCTTTGACGCGATAGCACACACGCGTACGACTAATACATTGCTCTTCATTTATTACAATTGGCGACGGGGTGAAACGGTTGAGCGGCGACGCGAAGTCAAGTAAAAGTGTATAAAAAGTTGATTTGATGGGTGGACGCGTAGATAAAAAATTTTGTACGCCCTTTGACAACGCAATTTTCCCGAATTGAAAAAAGCAACCGAAACTGTGAAATGGCCTCCCTGTATCCTTTATATTGCCGCGTAAAAAGTCGCAATGTTGCTCGTAATTTTTCCCTTAATTTCACCGTTCGAAACAGTTCTATTTGCGTCTAATAGTTTTTTTCTTCGACAGGAGTCGTTACATAAATAATGCGGCTGTCGAACATAACTGATTTACATGCGATCCGTATCGCATTTTGTTTGATTGCAGCGAAGTTTTGGCTTATCAAACGGACGCGCTGTAAATAATAAAATAGTCGCGGTGAATATAATTAGTTTGTTTCGGCCCGATGTTCACGCTCAATGAATTGTTAACGACGAGTTAACGGATCGCTTAGGAATCGCGTCAGTTGTTTCGGCTGATTTTTTCGCCAATTCGATACGTGCTCTCGTGCAATTTACTCACGGCGGCAGCTTGTCCCAGTCTTGTCTCACGCATCTGCAAAGAAAAAGATCGACCTTTGTTAATATTCGATTGGAGCGGAGATATCGTGTGTGTACAAGGGACAAGCGGGGATGTTTATTTCATCCGACTTGTTCGGCATTTTATATTCTAAAATTGGTCTATCGATTGCACGAAATTTGCGGTAACAAATCGTTTAGTGACACCCGGCTATTTTTATTTCTCCGCCGTACCAAAGTTCTTTAACCCGGAATAAATATAAATACGTTATATCAGGATTCGACGTGGTATCGAACACTGTTATTCCTTGGGAAGCGTTGTCGAACTAATGACAGAATAATCCCGGGATATCCCTATTGGTATTCTGAAGATATAAACATGATATAACTCAAACGTCCCCTTTCCCCGTATCACGGTAAACTGCATTCAAATTTTCATTAATGTCAAATAGCTATTTGTGGCGGTTGCTCTCAAATATAGAATATGTTAAAACATTTACGGCGCGAGTTTGTGCAGTTTGCGTAAAATATTCGTTCAAAAGAATTATAGGGAGGGAGAGAAAAGTTTTTCGGACGATGGGAAATTTATAATAATTCGTGCTTTTATTTTCATCAACATTTATTAATAATCACTTGCGTGCACGTTGCGATTTAATTATAATAATCGATGCAGTTTGAAAGTTGCATTGGGAAAAAGTTTAATCGGAAGTATGAAGTTGGGTAGAATTGCACCGATGCACTCTTGCAAGTTTCACGATATAAAATTTGTTCTTAATTACAAGTTTACGGCTGCAAATATGATACAAGTAATAATTAAATTTAGTTACATTGTTGGAAAAGAAGAATCTTTGTATACAAGCGCAAGCTCGCGTTATAAGATTAATATTAAAAATCTTTCCATAAACTTTTAAACAAAATGAAAACGGAATATATATATATATATATATATATATCATTTTCCTTTCGTTAACAACAAAGTGTGTTATTTTAGTGATTAATATTTTAAATCATATCTTGTTATTTAATAAGAATTAATGAAATATTCAGCAACAAGGTAGATTGTATTTGAATTGAAATTCGCCAAGCAATTAGTATTTATGTATCATGCATGTAATTAAATGTAGGACAAAATAATTGATTAAATATGGGAACAAAAATTATTATATTTATTATGTATAGAAGATATTCATTACGAATAGTTGATAACACAAATAATGAGTATGTAAATTTGTTATTTAATAAAAAAAATAGGATGCTGCCTTTTTTTTCAGCAAACTTTTCTTATGTAACGTGGTGCACCATTGACATTTTGATATCGATGCAATATTTGATTAGTTACGTCAACACTGAATTTTCTTACATTGAAGTGCACTCCACTGAGAACTAACACAACTTACTTAAATGTATCTTCAAGACACGAATGCTCCGTAGTCGTATAATATTTATAAACTTTAAGGGTGCTTAATTTTATTGCAATACTTTCCGTTGTTTATTATAATTATCTCAATTTAACTAATCTTAAGAATTTCTTTACGAATGTGAGCATGGCTTCTTAAATAATAAATACGTTTTCTAATTGTAAACGATGAACAAAAAGTAAATGAATTGTTTTTTTTTATGAGTTAAAAAATTAAAACGAGATAAATTATAAAACTGTTTTTCTATGTATTTAACAATAAATATTATTTTCAGTTTTCTTTGTACTTTATCATTATCAGAAAATAAATATTTTTATATGACTGAAAAGTATTACAAATTTTGTTGATCTTGAATCCCTAGCACATTGATTTTTCGTGGCAAAACTTAATTCCCTCTGGTTGGAAGACCTCTTGTTATTAACAGGGTAAAAAAAATATATGGAAATTTTATAGAATGTAGAAAAGCGCATATTTTCTCTGAAAATTTTCATTCGAATAATTTCAGACTTTAAAAAAAGTTTATTTGGAGGTAGTTTGGATTTTGAATCGAAAATCTGATTAGTCCATCTAAAATGGACTTTCTTAAAGCTCTAAAACTTTTCATTTAATGTTTTCAACAAACTCTTCCCCGTTATGGTATTTCAGGATACCTGTGCTTTTTCCTTCCTCTGCATATAATATTATACCAAAATACTAAATTTCGATCAATTTATTTATAAAATAGTAACTTTGTTTAATAAATAATCAAATACAAAGCTAACAACATAGATTAACAAGAGAAAAAAAATTAATTATTAATATGATAATTGAATTCACCGCTCATCTGATTAATTTGTACGTACACTGAGAAAAATGAAATAGTATATTTATCAATAAATTCTGGGGTATTGAACCTATATGTACTCTGTAGGTGTAACTGTAATAATTTATGGAAAAACTAAGTATATGTAATGCATACAGTTCTAT
>JABFPN010007009.1:0-10831 GCA_022817305.1 Leptoteleia sp. ZL-2020 | reverse complement strand
TTCTTTAACGCGTGTTCGAAAAGTAACCAAACAGTTGAAAGATTTGATAACTTTACGAACATATGTTTTCATATTCTACCAACATTTCATACTGAAGTTATACTAAAGTTAGTTTCCGAATACGCCATTTAATTTTGCAAACTTAATAAGTATATCGCAGTACAAAGAAAGACGTGACAGCAGACAAATTTCAAAACACGATAATTAATAAAAAATAAAGTTAGATTTGACAAATAAAGTAACGTAACGATTCTCTCACTTTTGCATAACATCTTACCAAATTTTGGTGTAATTCTGTTCACTACAGCAGCCTGGGTACTTGACGGCGTTTTAGACACGTGATACATTGAAGAATCACCTTAAGGTGATACTCAAGGCTCTTCAGTATCGGCTTTGATGTTTATGAGTATAAGAATGAAATGAATCATAATTTTGTAGTATAATGACCAGGCAGCCATTCTACAATGTTAGTAGAGTATTGTAAATTACAATAATATGTGTTTTGAAGAAAAACAACAAAAAGCTGTGTGAACTGGTTTTAAATATATGAAATGTAGGTAAAAAATTCTAATTCGATTTATAAATCTGTTAGAAAAATCAACATTTTTGCCACTAATAATAATTAAATTTTATGTAGTCATTTTATGTTCAAAGATACTAATGATTATTTGTGATATGTTTAATATTAAAATATTTCTAAGATGTTGTAACCTAAATTATTGTAAAAAATGTTGATTACACTCGACTTCCCCTAAGAGCACCTCCCGTAAGAGCACGCGATCCTTAAGAACACGAACATCTGATCTCTAAGAACACGGAAGTCAGCAATGTTAATAAAGCGCGCGAAATTTAAAACATTTTAAAAATGAAAACAATAAAAAGTAATATAAATAAAAAGTAATATAAAACTTATTTATTATAATATATATAATAAAATATAATATATAAATAATTATACTTATTTATATTTTCAAATTACATATCTCTTTTCGACATCCATTCTGGTTGGTTGGTTTACCCAATTTTAGGTTAGGTTTGATTTTGATTTTAAAAATGGTTTAGTTTAAAAATGGAATACATGTTATTTTGGAAACATATTTAATGCGCATGCGCGAAACCGACATTGCTTTTCGTGATCTTAGGGGTCATTTCCGCTATAAAGTTCGTGTTCTTAGGGGAAGTCGAGTGTATTTAAATTAATTTTGTTCTCAATGCATAGACATTTCTAGTTTGTTTACATTTGTTAATGTAATTTATATTATATTTACAATACATGAGGTGCATTTGTTAATGTATAATTACAATACAAAGTTACTTGCTTTGAAAATAACAAATAAAAACTTTATGAAAAATTCCGCAGTTGACGAATACATCCGGCACTTTGACATCTGGTCAAAGTTGGAGTGGTTCATTATGGAGAAGTGAATCACGGGATGAAAAATTGGAGAGACTTGGCCAAATGATACCACGTTTGGCAAAAACTGTAGAGATATTACAAGATCGTTTAGAGTGTGCTAATGAAAATATACGCAGTGATTTGGAAAGATGGAATATTGAGAAACAAGCGGATTTAAAATATATGTTGCTTTCAATGGTAGATCAACAAATTCAACATTATCAGCAGTGTATGAATGCTTGGGAGGATGTGCTGACTGGAATGAAAGTCGACGCAGTGAACACGGACATATCTGGAGGTGCACCTGTTAAGCATTACATGCAATAGTTATAAACTATTTTTTTTAATGTTAAAGCATTTTATCGGTATATCATTAAGTTCTTTATTTGTCACAATTGCGTTGAAAAGACGCTATTTTAATGCACGTTCCATTTCTCTTGTAAAACCACAATGTTGGCAGCACTGCAATGTTCATTTTAGTTGTTCCGTGACATAATAACTGATTGCCGCTGAGTTTCAGTGCTGCAATGTATTTTGCCGATGAGAAACAGTGTGACAATGAAGTCACTTACAATAAGCTCTTTTCGTTACGAAAGTATGCATTAAAGTGGCGTTTTTTTTAATGCATGTGTGACAAAAAATTAATTATTAAGTAGACGTTAAATTTGTTATCAATAAAATGTTAAAAATAATGCAAATAATGAAATAATTATAAACAAAGTGTTATTTATATTACAAAAAAATTATAATAAGATAAATTTTTGTTTATTTTTCTATGCTTTACATTTTGCTTCCGAAACACTGTTTGATAATGATATTTATAGTACCACAATTAGTGATTACACGCGAAATTTGATTATAATTTTCGATATAATTTAAAACATCCGACTCCCATTTTTTTTTATTTTAATAATTATCAATAATTTGCAAATTATATTTGCAAATTTAAATAAGATATTCAATTTTAAATTATTAAAGAAAGTAATTTTATGAACGTCAAAATTCACATTTTGGCATTCTTATATAACTTTATACAACTATTCTCAATTCATTATTTTCCTCCTACTGAAGATTATAGTGTTACGTCCTGGAAGAGCTTAACCTGAAAAAGTAAGGACAGAGCTCGCTTGACGAGTTGTCCTTTAGTTGTTGACTTTGTTAAGAGGTGAAAAATTGAATGAATAAGATATATTTAATATTATAATAATAACAATGTTTATTCAAGTGAGTTTTTAAAAAATATTTATCCTAGTTCAACATTGCATATCTAATCTAAAATAATTATTTCCTCGTCGCCTGAGACGTTAAAGGGACTGGCTGGCCCAGAGTACGGAGGGCTGCTAGGTGAATATCCCGGATTGTAGATCGGGTTTGAATGCTTAAAAATCGGAGTAATATTTCTAAAAGTTTTCGGTTTCGGAAAGGTGAGCCAAAAACTTATCTAAATCTTCTTGGGATAATCTAAGAGGATTTGGTATAGTATTGTTGTAACTGTTAACAATATTGGTACGTTAATTTACCTTCTTCGTTACCGTTCTATTGTCTTTGTATATATTCAAATTTTTTATGTTGAATATTTTTCTGTTTATAGTCTTAAGGGCTTCTCGCTTAGATTTTAGAGAACCCGGTCTTTCTAGGATTATTTCCACCTCTTTCTCCAATTTTGGATGATCAATCTCTCGGGCCTTCTGAAAGAATCGATTGCCCAATTTTTTACATATTTCCTCAGTTGTTTATCATTCATTAAAAAAAAAAAAAAAACATAAACACCGAATTATTGAATTCGCATAAGGAAAAGGATAAAAGGATGTAACGGGATATTATATTAACCGATGTTTCTTGTTTATTCTATTAATTTGAAACTCATGGTAAAGTTTCGACAAGTAAACAGCAGATTTTGTAGATTAGATTCATGGGAAAATCTAATCCGAATCCTTTTGTTCGACAGACGTCAAATAGCTCCTTCCGCAAAACTCATGGAAAAGCCCTTGTTTGACAGTGGAAGGATTCTATCCAACCCATTGTTATGTCCTAGGACTCAACAGAATGAGAGAAAAAATGCGTTAATAAGAATTAACCATATTACCCTCGAATCTCTTTGGATGTTGGTTTACAAAGCGGAAAAGGGTCGAATAGGATAGGGGGGAAGGATTTAAATAACAAGAAACAATAAGATACAATTAACAATACTATATATTATCAAATGGTCGGTAAATGTGACTACAATATTTTTATTAACTTACTGGACGGTTTTAACGTTAGATTCGCTAGTATTACTTTCTGTGTTGGTGTCGCTAATACTAATATTTGAATCACTAGTACCTGAATTACTGCTACTGGAGGGGTCGCTACTGGTGGCTAGGTCTAAGTTGAGGGGCTCGCGTTGCTAAGGGTAATCAAGAACCATCTGAGAGAAGATAACAAATGCAGATTGTCCGGGGCCGCAAAAGAGGTCCCACAACAATCTTCTCCCTTCTACGGTAATCTTAACGGCGGGGGGAATTTTTATTTCCGTTAGTTTCCATTTTTGTGGAAGCAAAGCTTTCCCGTTCAAACACTGGGCACCAGTACTCTACCAGCAGATCGTAGGTCAATAGATTTTTTATTGCATATTTAAGACGTTTCGCTTTTCTTAGTGACCCGGGATGTTTTGTTTTAAAACGAGTTCGTGACTTTTCTTTCTCCAATTTGTTTTGGATGTCCTTAATATTATTTTTGTTGTTGTTTTTTTATGGCCTCAGAGCAGCGACGTTGCAGTGTCTATAAAGGCCAATCACAACTGAGTATGATGAAAGAACATATGCTTCCGTTTGGGAAATGAATAAAATAATGATTATTATTTGCGAACGGTTTAACTACGTAATAGTTTTACTGTGATATTATGTTATAAGTCATGATTCCAATTAATTTTATAATAAATAATAAAATAATAATAATACTAAAAGAAAAGAATAGCTAGTTTAGGAGCAAAAATCTTTTGAATTATAAATTAAAGTAGCAATTAAATTAGGATATGATGATCTTTAGCGAATTTATAAAGCAGATTAATCGCTCCCATGTTATCCGAAAGTGCGATATCTGTGATATCTTTATTGAAAATGCTGTGTTCTAATAATAGATCCCTTATCAATTTGGATGAGTGATCATAGATTAAGGGACAGTCGAAAAATGCATGATTTAGGTCCTGTTGAACCCAGCCACACTCACAAGCAGCGGAATTCACTATGTGTTTGGCAAAAAGGTGAGCTTTCAACCTTGTGTGCCCAGATTTAACTCTATTTACAAAAGTGATTAAATCTCTATTGAGCTTTTTATTATAAAACCATGGTTTCTTCATAGGATTTTTGGAGCATGTAACAAAGTATCTAATACCTTTAGATTGACCTTGATTGACAAGGAATGATTTAGCTTTTTCTTTTAGTTCTATTGTTAGATCAGGGAATAGATTGTAATGGTATATGCTATTGAAAGAAATAGAATCTTTATTAAGGGCTTCTTTAGCAAGTTTATCAGCAAGTTCATTGCCCTTGATGTTTCTATGTCCTGGGATCCAAATTAGCTTTATGTTAATTTTGTTTATAAAGAGCTCTAGCAGTTCTGTTTTGATTTTGTAAATGATATCATCTTTGTCGCCTCCGCTGTCATGGGCAGTAAGAGCTGATAATGTGCTTTTTGAGTCCGAAAGAATTACAACGTCTTTGAATTTGTTTTTTTTAATGAATAGAATTGATTGTAAAATCGCAAGCGCCTCTGCATGAAAGACCGAAAATTTATTGTTGATTTTAGCGCAATAGTATATCTCCAATTGAGGGCAAACTGCTGCAAATCCGGTATTTTTACTCTTGGGATCTTTAGAGCCGTCCGTGTAAAAATAGATTGAATTTGGATAATATTTTTTCAAGAATTTTTTCATGTAACCTTCCGTGTTAATAATATTAAGCATATTGCAGCCTGAAGAAATATCAATCAAATTATCGGGGTAAAAAAAACGTATGGCAAAGTCATATTTAAGCACTCCAGGTAGATCTTGTATGATAAATTGGAGATTAAGTTCGGAAATGTCTGTGGCTATTGATGTTAATTTTGATTTTTTGTTGATATATCTACTATTGTTTGACATTAATTTATTCAAAATTTTTTTAAACGGATGAAAACTAGAAGATAAAACGCGGCTAATAAATTTCTTAGTCAGAAACTCTCTCCTTACACTGAGTGGAGGCTCATTAGCTATATCCAAAATAACGTTTGTTGGCGTGGTTCTCATAGAACCCAACGCAATCCTGAGAGCGGAATATTGAATTCTGTCTAGTTTGATTGTAGTAGATTTTGGTGCAATATTATAAAAAATGGCTCCCCAATCTAAGTGTGATCTAATGAGACTCTTGTAAGCCGTTATCAGATTAGAGGGATGAGCCCCCCAATTTATGCCCGCTAACATTTTGATAACATTAAGTGCTTTTGTGGCTTTATCCCTTATAACATTGATATGAAGCTTCCAACTTAGTCGACAATCGAGATGAAAACCTAGGTATCTGAATTGATCCACAGCTTCAATTGTGTGCCCATTTACTTTGACTTCCAAACCCATACCATAAATGTCAATGAGTTTGCTAGATTTCGCAAAATAGCAAATTTTTGTTTTTCGAGCTGAAATTTTCAAATTGTTTTGGTTTAAAAAGTTATTGATGTCAGCTATTGCAAGATTGAGGTTATACACAAGTTTGTTGAGATTTGAGTGCGAAGAGTATAAAGCAATGTCATCAGCATACATCACTATTTCAGTTTCAGCTGATGAATGTCTAAAGATATCAGAGGTATAAAGGTTGAAAAGTAAAGGGCTCAGAATTGAGCCTTGAGGTAAGCCTTTAACAGCGATTCTGGAGCCAAGACACTGTCCTTCGTTATAACCTGTAATGCATCTGTAGCGGATGATATTATAAATACATTTAACAAAATCTATTGGCAAGCCTTTTCGAATCAGGGATTTGGCTAACAGAAAAGGGTCGACGTTGTCAAAGGACCCCTCTATGTCTATGAATATAACACCAGTAGTTTTGTTTCGATTCATATTTGATATTATATCTCCGGTTAAACAACTGACGGCATCAACACAAGATAGACCTCTACGAAAACCGAATTGTCTATACGGGACAATGTTATTGCGTTCAACCCACCATTCTAGCCTTCTATTTAGCATTCTTTCGAATATTTTCAACAAATTAGAATTTAAAGAGATGGGTCTGAAATTGTCACTGTCAGCCTTAGGGATGAATACTGTAAAAAATTGTCTCCAGTTAGACGGGATGGAGTTTGATCTAAAGATATCATTCATGGCAATTAGTATTTTTTGATGTAATGAGTCAGGAAGTCTAGAAATGACTTTCATATCTAAAAGGTCCGGACCTGGAGCAGAATTTTTTTTAGCTGCAATTAAAGCGGATTTATATTCAATTCTGGTAAGATCTTTTAAGAGTAAATCTGCATATGCGATGTCTGCAATGTGTATTTGTGAGGAAATCTGATTAGAGTCATCAATTGGAATGTTTTGATTTGTCTTTGCTATTTTGTCGAACGTTTGCAAAATTTTTGGATTATCCACCGTATTAGATGTTCTGTTGAAAGCCAAATGTTTGTTTTTGAGATTGTGAATAAATTATAAGTTTCCCTTGTATTTTTATTAATATTTAGACTTTCACAAAGGTTTCGGTATTTTGTTCTTTTTTTGTTTTTGAGTTTAATGTTAATTTCTTTTTTCTTTTTTTCTAATTCATTTAAATTAGCAAGCGAGGGATTTCTAAAATACAACTTCAACAGCGTCGACCTTACCCTAATCAACTCGTCACACTCGTCATCCCACGAGTAAGCTGGATTACGAGTTAGCCTTCTGTTTTCCGATATAAAAGCTCCGCATTCCAACAAAGTTTTTTTAATTAATTCAATTATCGTTTGATAATTATTACAGCCATTCTGATCATTTTCCATGTTGTCAGAAGACAATTTAATTCGAGAATCAAATTGATTCCAATCAACATGTTTTGTGATCATTTTAGGTCTCGTATGAACTGTCGTATTAATGCAGTCGATAACTGAAACTACAATTGGAAAATGATCACTGTCAAAGTTATCCCTTAGTATATCCCAATTAACTTTTAGAAATAAGTTAGGAGACGCGAACGATAAGTCTAAAATGCTTCTATGTAGTGTGTCTTTCGAGATCCATGTGAAAGCCTCTTTATTAAGTAACATTAAATTGGACTTTATCAAAGCAGATTCAATTTTCCTGCTCTCTATGTCAGTAGAAAGATTATGAAACCAAGATCTGGCTTTGGCGTTAAAATCACCGCAAATAAAAATATCTTTAAATGAAGCCAAAAAATCAAAGAAATCGTTCCAGAATTATTGGCAGTGCGATTATTATTGTTTCTCGGTGGATTGTAAATGGAAGCTATAACCAAATTATTTTTCCCATTATCCAACCCAATTTCAACAAGAATTATTTCGACATCATTAGCTATGCATTTATTAATAAAGTTTGGATATTTATGATTCAGTAATTTAAATTTTATGTTTTTTTTGAGGCATATCGCTAAACCTCCTCCTATTTTATTTTTTCTATTTATTGAAATTGTGTTGAAGTTATTGATTGAAAGTTTTTCATCATCTTTCAGAAAAGTTTCCGATAAGCACAGAATATCAATGTCTTTACTGTAAATAATATTAGGCAAATAAATTAATTTGTTTTTAATTGATCTGCAGTTCCATTGTAAGATATTTAAATTTTTGGATTTGTTGCGGTGATGAGACATGTGAGGGAACTAAAAAAAAACGCGTTAACAAGCGGAAGAACTATTGTTTGATAAGTAAAACGTTAGTAAAATGGGAGGAATAATAAACCAAACGAGAAAGATAACCAAAAGCAATAGATAGAGATTAGGAACGATATACAATTTTGAATATTGTAAATAAAACTAGTTAAATCAAAACTCATTGCCTTCAACATTTAAGTAATTGTAATCACTAATGTCATTGTTTGGTTTCATAATAGAGTCCATTACGGTTTCTGAAATGTCATTTTTATTGTGCTTTTCAATTAACTTTTGATTAATGTGATATATTAATTTATTTAGTTGGGTTGAATTTGGTTTGTTAATGTTAAATAAGTCCATGACAGATATTATTGAACTTTTAATAAGATTGTCAAGATCTATGGTAACTATTTTTTGTGAAGGGGTATCATAATTTTTTTGAAAGCTATTTAACTCGTTATAATCCTGAGAATTCAGGGGATTATTGTAATTGAAGTTATTATCATTATCATTAATTATATAATTGTTGAAAATCTGAGAAATGGGTTCTTGTTGAATTTCAGAACCAAAATCCTCTCCATTATTATTACTTTTTTTTTATGATCTCTTTCTTTAGTTCTCTTTTTATTTTCCCATTTAGCCTGTCTATTTGACTGAAATTTGTCAATCAAACTATGTAAGGACATTTTTACAGCGTTTGAGTATGCGTTAATTTGTGGCGGTGGGAATCCATTATGATTATTTAAAATATTTATAGCTTCTTTGGGGTTAACATTGTGTGTAGCCATTACTTTTTTTATATTTCTTTGGGTTTTAAAAATCGGGCAAAAAAAGGCATTGGCAGGGTGATCAACCTCAGACCTACCATCTCTAAAACAATTAATACATTTATATTCCTTGCTTTCTCTAGCAGGACAGTCTTTAGCAAAATGATCATTTGATGAGCATAACTCACAAATTCCCACTTTGGCTCTACAATGTTTATAAATATGCCCAAATCTTTGGCATTTACTGCATCTCTTGACCTTATCAATATAAGGAGAGAGCTTCATAATGACCAGACAAAATCTAACCTTATTTGGGATGAAGCCATTCTTGAAAGTTAATTTAAATAACTTACTGTCCACTAAAACTATTTTACCATCCTGATTTTTCTTTTTCATTTTCAGTCTTTCAGCAGATATGGGCTGATGCCAGCCCTCCTCCTCACCAGACAGGGGCGACAAGCCTTTGATGATGTCATCAGGCGAAATGTCTGGGTCGTCTATGCCATGTAGTATCATCGATTTTAAGACTTTAAAATTAGGGATAAAAGCTAACCAAGTTTGGTTTTGGAAAAGGGTGCGTTCTCCCCTGTTGAAAAAAGTAACAAAATCGTTAGCCGAATAATATTGTTTAAAAGAAATTTCAAATCTATTCAAACCTTTATTTTTAAGATCACAAGCTTCATTCATCAACTTGGGGAACGATTTAGTGCATGCTTTCCCAAATTTGAATTTGTTAATTTGCAATTCAGTATCAACATCAGAAGTAGCTGAAATTCGTTGCAATATAACAACAAAAGGGGCTAAAGTTGTTGCTACGTATCTATTCATGGTTTGAGCTGACAAGAACTCAAGTTGTTCAGAGCTCATTGTTTTGACCCATTTTTCCGATACATTTATCGACTGACCCTCGTCTAATGAATTTAATTGCGATTTAATAATCACTTTATTCGGGGTGTTTTCAGAATCGTCATCATGAGAACGTTTAAGGTTAACGTTTTCGTAGTCGGCCATGTTTTTCGCGACGCACGAGAGGTTATCTTTTCTCGCACTACTTATTTCAGAGAAAATCAATCTTACCTTAGCAATCACGACTTATACAAATATCACAGAACAATGTAATCTATTTGAATAATATGCAATGCTATAAGTTAATATCCAATAGTTATCAAATCAAGCAAAGTTTTAGAGTTTAATCGCAGTATTATCTTAATGGAGAGAACCATTAAATCATGTATTATCTTAATGGAGAGAACATTCATTATTTTAATGTAGAAAGAAAAAAAGATAATTACTTGTTTTGGAGAGTGGTATCTTACAGAATCGTTGACACCGCTCGCTACAGAATCGTAGCGAGTAACGGGTTGCTCCAAAGAATCAGGGGTGAGTACACCAGCTACAGAATCGTTGCCTCCAGAGTACGTACACAACAGAATCGTTGTGACGATCGAGATTGACGGGCAATTTCTAACAAGCGAGCAGAATCGCTCCTTATATGAAGCTCAACAGAATCGTTGGCTGTTAGAATAGCAGAATTGCTATTCTAGAGGACTCGGAGTAGCAGAATCACTACTCTGGAGAACACCGGATAACAGATTCGCTATCCTGAATTGTTCGAATAGAGGCTTCAATGTGAACCCATTAAAGGAGAAGTAACTTTTGGTTAGATGGGGAAGATGGCCAGGTTTATATACTAGTTAGAGGAAGATTTATTAGTTTGTTAATTTCTGGAAAAATGTACACGCAAAATAATGGTTTAGACATAGTAGATAAACTTATATGGTTACGAACTTCTGGTCAAATAAACGCGGAAATTCTGTCCGGATTGACAAAATCATTTACTCAAAACACCTATACAAATTTGA
>JABFPN010007008.1:0-10836 GCA_022817305.1 Leptoteleia sp. ZL-2020 | reverse complement strand
AAAGTCGCGGGCCGGAGTAAATGGTCGAGGGGGTTTTTCGCATCCATCGGCTTGGAGTCGCATCCGCGGTTGGTCGCGACGCCTATCGCGTATTGATCTGGCATCATGATTATTATTGCGTTGTCTTGCCGCGATTGAGACCTCCGTTAGCGATACGTGAACGGTGCGCGCACACCAACGTGTATACGTATATATATGTGTGTGTGTGTGTGTGTGTATATATATATATATATATATATATATATACGTGTGCGCGTATCTGCACGTGCGCCACGTACAATAAGGCTAAGTTAGCTCGTTTTATGCTTTTCCTGTGCGCGCGCACGCAGACACGCGGACGCACGGAGAAGGTGTGCGCGCCGGTTCGGCCGGTACGTGCGCCGGGTTGCGGGCGCGCGCCTGTGTCGGCATAAATATGCACCCACACGCGCGCACCTATTGCGCTTAGATCGTCGCTTCTACGGCCACGTCCGTGCCTGCCATTCAGCTTGGCTCTCTAGCCTTATCTCAGTCGCGGGCCCATTTTCCACGGGTAATCTACAACCGCACGGACAAGCGATTCACGCGTGTACCGAGACGCGAACGCCTCACCTAAATTCGCCGAGAACAATTCGCGATATGAATGAAAAACAATCCGGCAAACGAGATTTTCATGTTGCTTTGAATTAATTTTTGATAAGAATTATAAATGGCAATTTCTCTTTGCCGTCCAATTTCGAATCATTTTATGCGGCTGTATTTAAAGCCTCTGCAAAGCGTTTGCCTCCTTTTCGTTATCTTTATTATATTCAAAATTATTCGTTCAATTTTACGTTGAATAAAAATGCAAGGGCCATTTTTTTAACGCGAAACAAACCAAGAAATTGTAAATGTTACGTGCTTGGAAAAGAACATGAATGAGGATCTGAATATTTCATAGTAGTGTTGTAATAAAAAATTTTAGTATTGTGTGGTATATTTTATATGTAGTTCGTTGTAGTATTGCATAAAAGTTTATAGTAAATTGTAGCATGAAATGGTATTTGTGGTAAATTTGCAATAAGACAATTTGTATCATATTTATGGAAATATTTCTTATTTCAATGTATATAATTAATGAAATATTAAATAAATTCAAATAATTAATCGAACGTAGTAGTATATTGCAAGTAATTATAGAATTAGAAATAAATAAGAGAGTACATTTTAATAATGTAAACAAAAATTAATCTAAAAGTGTTGTGTTTTACGGAAACAAGATTTTTTAGATTTGGGGAAAAAATATGGTAAATATAAGTGTACCGATTGGTTAATTTTAATCTGCCTACAAAAAAAGAGAAATGATTAATAAAAATTACTGCATTATTAGTAAACTGGTTATATACTTAAAAATTGAAATGTTACCATTTCAAGTTAGCAAATTTTATCAGTTAATTGGCAATTATTCTTTGAATGCTGACAATATATGTCTAAATGCTGACACTTTTTACGAACTTTTTTTCCAGTTTTTCCAAGTACATGACCAATTTACTAACAATGTATACTAGCAAAGTTTATTTAGTAAAGAATATTGTTACTATTTTTTAGTAACATTTTAAAATCAAGTAAACATTTCGGATAACTATACTGAAAAAAAAAAGTTTTTTTCTAAAATGGATTTCTAGAGCTCAAATTAATATTCCTCATGTAAACATCATCATATATGTGTCGCCATACATGTAAAATATATTTTTATTTTTAATAAAAATATTATCATAAATATAATCATACAGATAAACATTTGCGACACTATATTTTTTTATTGAAAACAAAAATACCAATGAGAATAATATAAATGCCAATTATGTATATTTTATACTACGCATACACGTTTTGTTATCGATAGTATCACTTGTTGCACCGAGAAATACTGACGTAGAAATCACGTAGGTTCTTATGTTTTCTAGCGGGGTTTCATTTAAAGCTTTCCGTCGCATGAAATATGAGTTTCAGTTTGACACGTTTCGGATTATACTAAAACGGATATACCTTCGGATTATTTATGCATCAATTAAATCGAAGGAATGAATTTTTTTTATTCAATTGTGTAGCATTGCGACCGAGTTCGTTGGTTATATTCTTTAACGAGGTTCCTACGATTGTAAAATTTTGAATGTTGATTTTCCAAACGCAACGTGACAATGCAAAGTGTGACATTTGACCGTAATTATTTAAATAAACGTATCAAATAATTAACTAATAATTCAGTTGAATAAATGTCGAAATTTTAATACAAATATCCTGACATTTTTCTCGGTTTATATAATAAGATTTTTTTATAAATATATACAATAGAAAATCTCAAGTTTTAAATCGAAGAAACCAGAAGTTTAAAAATAAAAAAAATGAGACGTGTTTTCAATGAATGTGTTGTACAAATGTGCATTATCGATGATTAATTGACGTTTAATCATTATTCGCAAAATTATTGACTTTCTAAAATCAAAATTGAACATCAATTAAATATTCCTTTATTCATTTTCAATACACTCACAATCACGGCGCATTTTTGCTAACAAAATTGCACTTACATATAATTGGAATTATTATTTATATCAAACAAACTGTGCATTACTATTTATGAGCTTTTCCATATACGGCTGAAATGCATAGACGGCTATAAATCACGTTTTTCTTCGACGACAAACCAATCAACAGTATCTACAAGATAATCTAAGCGAAAACTTTTTATAAAATTTTATAGTTTCTTAAAAAATTACAATTGACATTTTGAATTTCCGTTTCGCGGTAATTGCGACTTTTCTCTCTTTTTCCAAACAATCTCCCGCCATAATGCAAATTTAATTTTACAATTCGTTAAATAAGAAAAGAACCTGAGTAATTTTTTTTTTTTTCCAAACAAATAAATCGTCTTTTTCACACTTCTTATGATTTCACTGTTAAATTTATCATCTTATGGAAAGGACATAACTCATCAAATTTCCATTCGCGTCTTTCACGTTATTGTTTTCCAACAAATTACCGTTTAAAAAAGAAGGAAATTGTAAGTTTGCGATAAAAAAAGTCACAATTTAGATAATTTTATCTAACGTATCATGCAGTCGAGGAATGTAACATTTTCAAATTAAAAACATAAACAAACATTGTTTGATAATATGCAAAAGGTCAAATTATCGTAACAAAAACAATAACAATGTTTGTTATTGCTTTTATTTTTGTTCCAAATAGCTCATTATCTTTGTTTAAATTCTTTTATTTTGAAAATTCGTCATACTTTAGTCCCATTGATTCGAAGTGACCAACTTTTGTCCGAACAAACGGCAGATGTCACTGTCTGGCAATTTTTAACGCGCGACAAAAGCGACAGATTTGCGCCAATCACGGAGAAAAGTCGCGCGCGTACGTTAGCGAGCTCGCGCGCGCGCACGCGCACCCTCGCGTTGCGCAAGAACGCATTGCGCAAGCCGCGTTGGAGGCGAGGAAGAAGAAGAAGAAGAAGAAGAAGAAGAAGAGGAAGAGGAAGAAGAGGAAGAGGAAGAAGATGGAGTAAGGGAAGAGGGCCGCGGGAAATTCAAAAGTCGAAAATACGAGCGGAGCCGAGCGACGAGGGGTCGTGACGTTGAAGCGACGCTAATTAGGCGGCGCAGTTTTGCCGGCGGTTTTGCGTTCGGTTTGCAAAGAAAAAGTCTCGCGGCGATCGGGCGCGCTCTCGCGATCCCGCCGCAAGAACGCCCACGTCGCGGGCGCGCGCGCGTGCGCGCTCTCTCGAGAGCGGCACCGCGCCGCGCATTTCTCGCTTATTATATCCTTTCCTTCGATTTCCCGCAAAAATCAGCATAGCACATCGTATCTTCTCGCGCCTCTGACTCATGCACAATAGCTCTCCCGCTTGCAACAGTCTAGCCACGCGTGATTTACAGCTCATTACCGATTTCGTACGTGACGCTGCGCGACCGACTCGCCGGGCCGATCCTCGTGCCGATCCTCGTGCCGTTTCCACGTACGTGGACAACTACGCCCAGCACCAAGTTTTTCGCCCAGGGTGAAAAACCCGGGGAAAGTCAGTCAGGCCGTGTCTCGGATTTCAGTTCGACGCGCGCTCCGTTCCGTTGCGCAATTATTATTCTTTCGGAAATGCGACTGAACTCGTGAAAAGACGTCCAGGGCTCTTCCAAAATTCCAAGTTCCCATGATTTATGGACTTCCGCTTTTGAATGGGTTTTAATGCAAAAATAACGCCAGTCGGTGATAATTGTGAAAAATTACCGTGTCGTAAATGCTTAGCCGGTTTATTTCAGAGCAAAATGAGCAAATTTTACTACATTCCGTGACAATTAAAATAGGTGACCTGAGAAATGGGGAAATTTAGTTTTGTGATATTTTTAGAATATTAATATAATAATAGTAACTGTATCTGCAAATGGGGACGAATGACACCTTAGTAAAAATGAAACATACATAGTCCATATAACTTTTATCAATTTCATATAAGCAAAGAAAAAATTCATATATGGAAATATATGGTATTTCTTAACCCATATATGGTTATCAATGATTATGAACCGTGTGTGACTGTATATGGTCATATATGAATTATAAAAGAACATATATGTCCACACTGAGAAAAAAGTATTAGTAAAATTGAAAACAATTTATACCCATTTGAGGATATCTCTGAAGAGTGAAAAAGCAATTTGTAATACTTTTGTACTAATATTTACTAAATGACTTTTAAATTTTACTATTATTAGCATTAGAAATAATTAATTTTCCAATATATCCTCAAATTGATACAAAAAGTAGTAACTTGTGATTTATCTTTTTTCTCATTGCATATATAAATTTTGTATTTTCCTATATGAAATTATTATAACATATATGGACCAAGTATGGACCATATGTGTCTCATGTTTACTACGAAAGTTATTAGAATTGTACGTGACCCAATATAATAAAAATAATTGTTTTTCTACAATCCCTCTTTTATCATACATAGCTAATATGTAATACGTTTAATATATAATTATAATTAATAATATATATGTAAACAAACATTGTCTCTACTTTCGTTACAGTACAATAATTTTTAATCTAACTTTTCTCTCAGTATAGTAATTGAAAATTATGATTTTCATTTTATCACCAATAATATATTAAGTTAAATGTCTTTATATTCACTTTAACTACAATAATTCATTGATTACGAAGCTAAAGTTTAAAATTCATTAAAAAGATTAAAATTAATAACAATAAATCAAATTATAAATTAAGCTTATTTTTAATACGTAAATCAATACATTTGTTAATTTACGCATATGTTTAAATAATTCCGAATTGTGCGAAACTATTTTGTTCAAATTAAATATGAACGAAATTTAGAAAAATTGAATAAGAAAAGTGTGTCGACAAGTGAGTGATGATGAGAATGAAATATTTCTTTAATAATTTTATTATTACTGTTGGAAACGAACTTTTAAACCTTTGTAGGAGCATTATGAGATATAAAAACTAACATTTTGAGCAGTGTAGTATTTCATATGAAATTGCACTATTGATGTAAATGTCAGAATGGCTATGAAACTTTGAATACACATGTACTAATTTTTGTTCAACTATAAAAACTGAAATTTAAATTGACATGTACAATGTTTTGCAATTTTCGAAGAATTATATAGTTTATTATGTAATTATTTGAATTTATTTATATATTTATATTGAATAATATAAGGATATTGTTATAAATCAAGATATTTTGTCACACAATTAAATAAAAAGTTTATGTAAATTTAGATTCAAAATATAAAATTACATATACACACATTTACTTGTTATATTTCACACCATTTAAACATTTAATTATGAAAACTCGATTTGAAATTTATTAAAATAACTTGGCTTTAACATACAATTTCTTTAACAAAGTAATTGATTTTAAATATGTATTATTTTAACTATGCAACAGGTTTCTAAAATAAATGTTTATTGTTATCAATTTCTCCGCAAAAAAAAAAAATATTTCATCTAAATGACTCATAAGATATATTATAATTTTATTATTTTTAACATTCAATAAACATAAAAATTCGACACATCTAACAATTTAAGAATATTTTTTCTCGGTCCAACTAATTATGCGAAACTTGACACATTATGTGCATGAATTCTTATCACTTATTTTAACTTCTTCGATTACTTTTTTTTTCTTACTTCACAATGTATTCTGTTCATTTGTAAAAAATCTCGAATTTATCTAATAGATCTGTTGCATATTGCTGACTTGACGCGATATTCCGATTTTAATTTCACAGTTAAAATAATCTCTCTCTCTCTCTCTTTCGATTTATTTATGTGTGAATAGGCATCTAAACTTGTACCATAGCAGCGTCAATTGATGAATATTACATTTCTGCCGTATCATTCTGTAATGGTGTTGTATTGTGATATACTGTATCAGGGATGAATTTAAACGTTACGGACACTTTATTTGAATTTTATTTTATTTCTTTTTTTTTCTCTCACCCGACGAATGGTTGATTAATATTAAAGATTTGTCAGTAATTGTTTATTTCTTCCATTTATTTATTCGTCTCTAAAATTCAATTTAAATGCGACACTTTAATCGTTGCTTATTGTACACAATTTTATGGAAGAAAATATGTGAAAGCGTAAAAATTAATCATAAAAAAATTGACGCAAAGTAAATTATTATTAATCAGTCGCAATAATCAACCGTAATGAAGCGGAGGTAAAAACGTAATATGAAACAAAAGAGTAAACGAAATAACATTAAAATATTTATTTAAATACGTTTGTTACAAAAAGAAAAAAAAATTGAAAGATTATTGAATTCCCGACGACTAACGTCAGTATGCAAAAGTATCCTTTCCCAGTTAATAAACTGACAATTGCTTTTTCTTAGTAATTAATGAAATAATTTTTTATACTTGATGTCATGAAATTCAATGATATGTTCAAGGTGATTTAATGTGATGCAGTACAGAAAGTTTTGCATATTATTTTTCTCGTCACAGTGTATATAAGCGATAAATCAATGAAGAGTGCTTGCCATGTGTATTACAAATTTTTTTTTTTCTTTCAATCAAAATAACAATTATCAATAGAAGGTGCGAAAATTATTTATTATTTTCATTATGTCATCGCCTTTCAATCTAAATAAAAAAAAATTATTTTATAAACTTTCTCAACAAATTGTAGTAATAATAAAAAAATAAAGAAATGTATGTTTAAGTAATTTTTTTAATTTTAAATTGGTTTAACAGATTTACTTGGCAAAAGTTGTTTGAAAATAATTCAAAATTTTATAAATATATATCTTAAAAAATAAATGAAATTTTGAAAAAAAAAAATTGAAATTATACTATACGTAAAGTGTCACTCAATTTCGATCTCATTTTCAAATGATACGACAAAAACTTGCATTCAATGTTTTTTATTTATTTTTTTTTTTTCTTTCTTGAATCATATCACAACGTGTTACTTTTGTTTCACTTTGCACAACATTTTTGTATTACATATGTTTGTTTTAAAAATGCCGAATTATATAACGCCTTTCGTTTTTCGCGGTTTCTTTAATTCTACAAGAAATTTCACGCAAAATAGTGATCCATTTCATTTATGATTTCACGCGTAAAACATTCAAGACAATACGTTTACGCGATAATTGCCTAAACATGTAGATGTGAAGCAATCGTTGATGTTTATGCAAGAATTGGATAAACTTTATGTAATCTTTGTGTAAAAATTAGCATATCTTGTTACTCGCACGTACAAACGTTGTTTAAATGTTTCTTTTTACAGAACGGATTATTGTTATTATATTGATAGTAATCTATGATATATATATATTTTTCATTCATAATTTTATTTCACAATTTTAATTCGTCAAACGTTTATTTATCAAGTTTAAAAAATTGTTTTGCAACGCATAAACTCTAGGAAGAGAAACTGAACAACTTTTCTTTACACTAAGAAAAATGAGGTAAAATTAAATTAAATCGAGGATTGAAATAAATCCTCTAATTTGTAGATGATGCTCGTTTTAATAATGCAGAAAATTTTTGAAATATTTAATGTTGTGTTCATGTTAAATTTCGTTTACATATTATTTATTGTGTCTAGAAATTAACCGTAAAGATGTCTCAGAAAAAGAAATTTCAATTAAAATATACTTTGGAAAAGTAGTTGAATCAAGTTAGATTTACCTCGACGAAGGTAACAAAAATATACCACCTGACAGAAATAAACATCAAAATATGGTCACAGTCTTTCTTTAATTATATTATACTTATACTTGATGGAATCGAAGAATGCTACACGGAGAGAAAAGATTATTACACGCAGAAGAAAATTAGAACAAAATTTACTATACCTTATAACAACACTGACGCAAATTCATTCCATAAATCATTATTACTTGGCGAGTATCAAAATATTGGTAAACGTCCTTCAATTTTTACTATACTAGACACTAAGGAATTGTATAAATCTCGTATTCTTTCGGCTGTCAACATATTAAAAGATCATACTAATTTGTTTTACGTCAACGTTGATATACAGTATAGTAATTTTTGATCCAACTTTTTTCTGCGTTTATAAACTCGGAAAATTTGAAAAATTACTATTCAAAGTTAGTAATAAGGTATCAGTTTGTTGACAATTATTCTTTGAAAGTTGACTAACTTGGAATAGTACTTTTTTCAATGTTGGTCCTATATGACCAATTTACTAGCAATGTCAGTAATTTTTCTTCATCTGTTTTCTCCGTTTACGTTTTTAAGACGTAAAAGTTAAGCAAACTTTGCTTTCTTTCATCTTAACATACCTAAAGGATTAGCTGGGAGAAAAAAACAATAACAAACAATATTATTGTTATTATTTTCTTAATTTGCCCTTTCGTATGTTAACAAACAATTTTCGTTTGCAATTTCAATTCAAAAAACATTTCATCCTTCAGTTCCAATATTCCAATACTTATTCCGTCTTTGTCGGATTATTTCTCACTTCACTAACGAAATAGAATTAACTTATTAATTTTTACAGCGCAAGAAACATTGAATGAAACATGAAAGATATTAAAAAACCATTGAACTGCAAAGAATTATAGTTTAGCCAACCTGTCAAACACCATCGTCACTCGCAACTGTCTTTCAAGCGAATAATAATCCTAACGTACATAAAATCATAACATCTGAACCAACAACTGACCAAATAACTGTCATTAAAACACTGTCAATCATGTTTAACGTCGAATGTGCCCGGGAACTTTCTCACTGTGTAATTTCCAAACGCCTTTATAATCAGTGACAGTGAGAATTAAAGAAACAATTCCGAATCTCGCGTCACACAGAGCAACACGTCGTGGCCACATGAAAGCGAAACGGAACAAACTAACGAAAGCAACTAAAAGAAAAAAAGTTGTAGAAACGTATGAAAAACAAGAGGAGAATATAGCGCAGGGCCAAAGGACAAGGCCGGCCGGCCGGAAAACTGACCTCCGGGAAAGCGTACTCCTTGCCGAGTGGCGCGCGCGCGTGCGCGCGCAAAAAAAACCACCCGGCGTTGTTCTTCAAAAGCGTGGCCTCCTCGCCGCTCGACCGCGCGATAAACCTGGTGGTCTCGGGCGAAAAAAAAGTCACACTGCCCCCCGTCGACGGGGGGTCCCGGCCGAAAAATGCCTCGTGCACCGGTGCAGTCGCGCGCGCAGACCGACAAACTCCACTACTGCGGCGCGCGGCCAATTCCCTCAGTCCGTCGGAAATGTGGACGGGCCCAGGCTGGCCTTTCCGGCGGAACAGTTTTCCCGGGCGTTTTTCGCGCACTGTCACGGCACGGCGTCGCGCGCGCGCGCACGCACACACACACACAACCAAAGTGAGCAGCACCGTGGGGCGCAACCTCGGTCCCCCCGACCCGCGGTTCCTTTATTTTTATCTTTTTTCCCTTCTTCTGCCCTTTTTTTTCCCCTCCTCCTATTTCGTTTCCTCCGTTGCTTTTTGTCCGCGCGTTGCGTGTGCACAGGCTTGGAAGTGAGCCTGTCCGTTGCGTGTTTCGTGGTGCACGACTCGAGCGGACTGAGTGGCTCTCGAGGTGAACGGAGGTGACTTGCGACTCGCGATCGGCGAACCAGCACCGCGGCGCGGGCGGGAGAAGGCGCCCCGGCTCTGACTCGTGAATCCGCCTGTGTACACACGAGACGTAGGCAGCCGAGCCGCTCGGGTTGCTCGGCCGAGCAGTCGCGGACCGGCTGAGAGGCCAATCTTTGGCCAAACGGTACGCGCCGTCCAAACCAGTTGCCCTGACTAATCGCGGACCTGGCCTTGCGAGGGGTGGCCCGCCTTCCGCTCGCCATCCCTTCGCCGCCGCCGACGTCCGCCGACGTCCGCTGACGTCCGCGATATGTCGCGCGTAATTCAAATGGCATCCACGAACCTTGACATGGATCCATGATTTATGATTCTTTTTCCACTGATGGACTGTTGTTGTAGGATTGTAGGAGATTTCTGGCAATTGAGGCAAAATCCACGAATAATCGTGTGAAAATGTATTCCCTAGTAGAATCTAAACCAGGCATTCCTAGTTTCAGACTGGGCCCTAGCTAGAGATTTTAAGGCATACATTAATAAGGAACGCCCGACTAGGTAATAGTCTGACTCAATATTAAACTTCCTTAATAGGTATCTATCGATGTATTTCTAACTCGCTCGAGTCGGGCAACAACAGGGATTCTTTAACAAGGCTCTGTCAATGTAATCCTAACTCGCTCGAGTCGGGCAACAACAGAGCTTCCTTAATAAGGCTCTATCGATGTATTCCCAACTCGCTCGAGTCGGGCAACAA
>JABFPN010007007.1:0-10836 GCA_022817305.1 Leptoteleia sp. ZL-2020 | reverse complement strand
TTTTTTTTTTTTTTTTTTTTTTTTTTTCTTTTGAAATGGTTGCGAGGTTGCAACTGCGCGCTAGTCTTGCACGAAGCATTTTTCAGCGGGAACGTTCCCCGACATAACCTGACGTAACTTCAGTTATGAACCGCTAGCTCGACTTAAACGAAGAAAAGGTAGCGCGTCCGTGTTTTATGTAATTCAAGCAAACAAAGTTAATTAGCTGAAAACGTATTATTTTCGGCGGCCGCGACGAGCCCAACTGACCCAGTCAACTGAAATTTATTAACGTTTTACCTCATACAATTAACCTAAAAGGCACAATTTTTTTCTTTCTTCTTCTTACCCTTTTTTTGTTTCTTTTTCGAGGTTCGTAGTTGAACTTCGGTTGCGGAAAACGGCCTTTTACTCATACTTTCTTATTGTCTCATAGATAACCTGAGTTACCCTTATATTAAGTTCGCTGACAATTTAAATTTTCCGTTACACCTATGAAATAGATGTAAAGCTTGCTGTTTTAAACTGAAGTAAGATGATTTGTTCAGCATGATTTAAGTCTGCATAAAAACAAAGTAATATTACATTATTTTATTTTATTGTTATCTATTAATATTGCTGTTGTTGGAATTAAATTGAAGATATTAGAGTAAAATTTAATAATTTTATTGTTAAATATATTATGATTTCAACGTTGAAATTGCAATATTTATTTTAACGTCATTAATACTTCATGTTATTTTAATAATTATTATTACACTTTTACCTAAATATCTTTAATTTAACGTCGAAACAGTCATATTTCACATTAAAAATGTATAGATATTCAGGTTAATTTAATCACAGTGTGTTGATTATATGTATACATATTTATTGCATACAAATTCATTGTTAATATAAAAACATCTATTTATATCAGTAATTATTAATATAAAAAGCATCTAATATGTCAACACTAAAGCTTTAGTAACTTCCATTGTGTTCGACAAATCAACTGAATTGGATTTAATTGAGAAGCTTGTCATTAATTTTAACGCCATTTATTTTACCTGGACAAAATTGTGTTGGCATTATTTTTTGTTCTGTGATTTGTTGAGCCTGTAAGCTTAAGTTGCAACTTTTGTTTTGCTTGTTTACGTTCTTAGCTTTGTTCTGTATTAATGTCAGGGGTGCCAACGGTGTTCTACTACGGGACCGGAAGCGACGGCCGTGCGTATTCGGAGGCATCGATGCAACACGTCCAACGGACTACGCTACGGAAGAAATGTATGAAAAGCCGATGCTCACATTAACTCTCGACGGTCAAATTTATTCTGTCACATTTACCTCGCTCTTAATGCTATTCACGAGTCGCTGCTCGTCATTCATACATTTCTATCTGTCGGTATTTATTGTCGACATTATCTTTTGTCAAACGATTATGTGCTGGAAAAAATGGATATCCAAATTTGTCATGTCCCAAAAGAAACATTACTGTCTTTGTTTATTTTTAATTTTTCGTAAAATTCAATTATTTCTTTACGACAATTGAATAAGATCCACTTTTTCATGCTTTCGTAACATCTTTCTCAAGGCTTTACGAGACAAAGTCAGATATTTCCGTTTGATTTTAAACGATCCATTAGTACGACTATTTCGCAGACGACACTACTTTCAAGCGAGAAAGCAACACATTGGACGAGCGACTCAATCTTTTGAATTTCGTACATTCAACCGCGATTAACTAAGTAAAATGAGCAAAAAAAAGAAAAAAGTTCTCATAACAATTTTTCTATTTGATGTCCCTTCTTTCAGTACAGTTGTGAACAAAGTTTTGTGTTTCAGTGGATCTTACCAACGGACAACTGACGCCAAACAACAACACACCCTTGCTCACGCAAGCTCTTTCTGGTATGTTCTGAATTAATACACTTATTGTTAAGTTATTACATATGTATGTTATATTTAAATGTTACCGATATATGCTGGGTGTCTTACTTAAAGTTTTAAAAATCATAAAATCAAACATAGTACGTGAAATGATGCAACGATGATTTATTATAAATGAACTTTAAAATTCAATTCAATACATTCAATAAATTTCAAAAATTTTATTATTTTATCATTTGATATGTCAACGTCTTATCAATAAAATATACTTTGTACTCTGAGGAAAAAGAAATCAGAAAAATTTATTATATTTTATAATAATTTCGACACAAATTTTATATTCGGCGTTAATTCTAACCTAATTTATGAAAAGTTTTCACAATAATTAAAATTAATTTCATTCTGAAAAGCGTAATGATAAACCAAGTTTAACATTATCATATAAAATAATTAAATTAATGGTTTTAAAATGTTCAGTTTAATATAAAATTAAATACGGTATGACTAAATCCTTATATTTTTACTTAATACTCTTCACTTGGTTCCCGTATTACTTACGATATTTTTTGCCTCACCTGCATCCGAAGTAAGCTTTCGAGGGTTTTATAGAATGAAGTAAGCGACTATAGGAAATAAAGTCGGTTAGCAAAGGCGCGAGTAAATCTCGCGAAGCAAGCAAAGATCTTGTTACAAAGATGACTACAATTGGAGGAATTTTTCAGCATTTTTCAAATAAATTCAAATTTTGTTTTAATTTAATGGAATTTTACATAGAAATATTTTTACCAGACTATTATATTTTATCAAAAATTAAATATTTCATCTATATTTATTAATTAATTTTTAATTAAACTTCTTGAAGTCATGCTTTTAATTCAATAACATTTCAATTATATTTATGCATATTTCGTGCCAACTGTTATCCCTACTTTGCGCTCACTATATGGGGACTCGAGAAAGCTTACTTAGAATGTAAGTTTGAGAAACAAATATTTCACATGAATTATTTCAAAAGAAATATATTGAAATAATATTATATTACCGAATTGTATAGAATTGAATTTTATTAAATACAACACAGTTTAGGAAACACAAATGATTTATTACTAATTTTGTGCTGGTTGCTCCGAATTGAAACATCTATTATGATTCCAATCTACGTTTTACAATCTTGATAGCTAAATCTACAATCTAATTTTCTCGATGCAAAAAATTAAATTTCCATTCGATATTATTCTCTTTTTTATTTCATACCCTTGCCAACGATACGACGGGGTTGCCTTTATTTTTACAGTATTGAACGGCAACCTCAAATGTACTTAAATTTTGTCATTATCAATTTTTTTTTAATTTAATGCACAATTTCTTAGTTATCGACATGAAACGCTTTATGTAAAATACCCTGCATATATTATTGTTCATTGGAAAGCTAATTTAAGTTTTTCATTGAAAGTCAATTGATTTTAACTTGTAAGCTTATAAAATTTTGATTGAAAATATGCATCATTCAAATCAAGATAAGAGAATTAGTTAAATTACGATTCATTGTTACATTGAATCGTTCTTGGCTATAGATGATAATTTATATAAAATGGAAATCTTTAGATTTTCAATTTATAAAATTTAATTGGATAATTTCGATGCATAAAATAGTTTAATTTTTAGAAATTACATTAATAATATTATCAGTGTTGGAATATGCTACTACTATAATTGTAATTTCATGATAAAATTTCTGCTAAAATGTTTAACTATCAAAAATATAAAAAATATTCTGTTAAATTATCACCTGTATAATTTAAAATATATAGGTCATTTCAAAAAAAATGTGATAAGTTTATTCAGATGATAAAATCATTTTTTCCAATGACGGAATTATTAATATTTGTTTTGCTTAATCTTACGTTTGTTATTAAGAAATAATATTACATGTAAATAAAATGCTAATGTTAAATATTAGAATAGTTAATGCAGTATATTTAAGTTATAATCACAATTTCAAATATTTAATAACTAATTGATTTTAAATGATTGTATCAGAATTACCGGGGAATATGCAGCCATGGAGTTTACATACTGGTAGTTATATTTTTATATTTCTTAAACTATTTCATTAAAAGAAAAATCACTGAATTATCGTTACATTATTTTAATTTATATCTTTATTAATGAAATGTTTATTGCGATAAGTAGAATAGAAAGTTTAATACCACTGTCTATTTTAAAAATGTAATACAATTCCATACATTTTCACGAGATACAAGATACAATTTTCATAACATTTTTCTTATTTTGTATTCGAAACGTTAAATGGACATCTGCTGTTAACAAGTACAATGACAAGTTGTACCTAGAAAATATATAAACTTTGCTTTGATCTGTAAAGAAAATTGTCCTGTTACATCTAACAATAAAATGTACCTCAACTTTCATTCGAGGGACAAAATTGTTGCTTTATAATAAATCCATTAAAACTTCTATTTACTTAGAAAAGAATACGAAATAATATCCGAGATCAAAAATTGATATGTGAAAGAATATTGTTTGCCCTCGTTTATATTCAAATTTCACTTCGCAAAACGATACTTTACTTTTACTTCCGATATATTATGCAATTTCACGTTAAATCTTTTTTAAAAAAAATATCAGTTCAAAATCGAAATTTCATTCAATTAAAGTAACATATTTATTGAAAAAAAATTTATTAAACACATTGATTAACGTTGATCGTAATAACCGCAACATACAACTTATCACTTTTTTCTGAAATCGCCTATGTGATACAAAAGTTTGTAATTTTTTTTAAATCAGCAAATAGAAGATAACGCAAGTCGAATACTGAAAGAATCAAACCAATACAAATCAACCACCTCTTCACTTATATCCTATCATAATTAATCGCACAATCGGCCTTTCAATCTGCCATTATGAAGGTCCAAAACTGAAATGTCATAACAGTAATAATAAAACCTGAAAACACAAAAAGCAGATGCCATCTCATCTTAAATCCACCTCGCAATCGAACATTTAATTCCGAACTTTTATTTGTCATTAATATAGAGCCACGGGAATTGCGATAAAATCTCCGAAATCCACGAGATAATGTTGAATGATAAAAAGCATGAAATTCAAATGACAAAAAGTCCGTAGCCCAGGAATTACAATTTGCAAAGTTTCGAATACAATTCGCTCAGGGTGAAACGCGACCTAGACCTTTTCTGCGAACGCAACGCGACAAGTTCAATTCAAGTCGAAAATTATGGTACAGCGTACACGAATGTACACTCGCGTTTACCATTCTTTTTGCTCGGGTTCGCAACGCGGCGAAATTATTCATGGCTTTGGGCCAGAAGTAATGCAAAACATATTACGAGAAATTGGAATTTCACGTAGCGAAATCGGCGAAGACGAGACGGCCGAGGAGAAGGCGGAGGGTAGCGAGAACAGCGCGTCCTTTTTGTTCTTTCCGCGGTCTTTCTCCGTCTCCGTTTCCTTCGGCCCGCTTCTTTTTTTCTTTCTTTCTTTCTTTCTTTCTTCCTTTCTTCCACCTCATCCACATTCTATCCCGATCGCGACGTTCTAGAGCGCGGTACGCCCCTGCCCGCCGCAATCTCCTCTCAAATAAATCAAACTTTGGTATCACCCCATGCCACCAACCCCTACGGCACCGACTCGCAAACTTTGTAACCGACCGGGCATTGTCAACAGTTTAAAAGCTCGAAGGATTTTTAGATTGCGCGACACGGGCGTTCGGTTTGTCATCGACTGGCCCGTCCCACTTCCGTCCGACCGAAGACTTTTGCGGATTCTTCATCCATTTCTATTTACTTTTCCTGCCCCGGCTGATAAATTGCCAACGGCCTTCGGGAACTCGAAGACGTATTTTCGCGACGCGCGTAAACACGCGAAATTACGCGCGACATTTTATCGCCCGCAACGGTCCGAGGTATTGGCTTGTTGTGAGAAACCGTTTGCACTTTCACTTGCCGTCCTAAAGCGGCCAGTTTATCGTGGCAAAATTTTTCACGGTAAAATTTTTCCCTCGAGTATTTACGATGTTGCGCGTTCGGTAATTCGCCTCGCGACCGCGGAATCGTAACCGAATTTCAATTTTAACGTACTCGCGACTGGAACATTCCTTTGTCACGAAGCCGTCCACGCCTGCATACATCAGACTCGCAATTAGATTAAAAAATCACAACTTGTTTCCCAACGAATGTGAAACACAACGTTCTCGCCGGCCTTCGCCATTATTTAATTCACAAATTAATTTACTCTTTATCTCAGTGGCACGTACGGTACCTATTTTATTACATTAACTCTCGAATGTCAATTATATTACCGATAAATGAATTAACACTAACATCAATTTTCTATTTCAACTCAATTGGATCTACAACCTACATTCCTACATTATATAAATACATAACATATCAAAGTATATCACAAGAAGAAAAATATTCCACGAAATCATACCAATAAATGAAAATATTTAAAATCAATAACTTGTACTCCTATAAATAATAATAATATCAAACAAATGAAAATAAATTGTTTGCAATATACTATACAAATCGATAGATATGAATTCTTCAACTAGACGAATAAAAAAATATTTTTCCTCAGTATATGCGTGTATGCATAATGAAAAATATCGACCCTCATTTAATACCAAATTCTTTTTCATAATCCCGCAAACGGTAACATTCCGTCGGACATAAATGTAATTTAAATTTAATATACATTTGCGTCGGGCAATGGGCGAATGTCGCAAATGAGATTCGTTCGATAACGAGTGTTGCCGCTTTAATTTTGTCTCCGTTCGAATCATCCGCGACGGTAGTTATCAGCGGCTGAATTTAACTAATGCGTATTTGAAAGAGTGCTTACTTTTATTGCAGTGATGAACAACTACCAGGCGGCGCAGGCCGGTTTCCCACCGGCGTCGCCGCACGCGGCGGGTGGCCACGGAGGGCCACAAGGCCGCTCGTTTCCTGCGGCCAACTCGCCCGGACCGATAGACATGTACAGTTCGAGCGCGGCAGCCGCAGCCGCGGCAGCAGCTGCGGATTCCGCAGTGGCCAGCTACGTTCAGGCAGCGGCTAGTCCGCAGCCCCCCACGACCGCATTCCCTGCGATCGCCGTATCCCGCGCTCCGCTCAACTACAGTCCCGTAAGTTATGTTTTTCGCACACACCAATATCGTCACTTTATCAAATAATATTCCAACGATCGATTTCCAGACGGAATATAATACGACTAACAACTCATCCGTCCGATATTAGGAAATTGTTGTACCGTCATCGGAATTGTGCGCGATAAATGAGCACAGTTTTTATTTTATCGCCTAATCAATTTGTCCCTCTGAGAGTACGCGATATGTTTATACGAATGCGTACGAGGGGTACGTCTTGAGGTTACAACGAAATAAAAGATTCGTTCGATTTTATCAAACTTTCGGTGATCCACTAACATCGAAGGATTGTCTGTAAAGTAATACCCATAAAGTTCGGCGAAATTTTCGCGAATGGTGTTAACACTGAAAAGTTTGGTAAAAATTTATCGAACTGTGGGAATACTTTTTAGTTCCGGTGTTGGTGGAATACCGAAAAAGTTTGGTAATATATACGTTTTTCTCGGTGTAAAGTTTAGGTGTACATTGAGGAATATTTATTAATAGTTGTTACTATATTTTATAATCACTTGAGTGATATGTGTATGCATGTTTGGTATAACTTGTAATATGATATAGTAATATTTAGGAAATACATGTTAAAAAATTATTAGACAAAAATGTTGTGTTAAGGAATAGAACTTACTATCTCACAGTCTCCAGTCAAACGCTTTAGCACCACTCTATACCGCTACTTAAGGAAATATTAGTTTTTGCCAAACTTTAGTGTAAATGTATGAGAGGTGTGACTTAAATCCTTCTATTCACGGTTATTTATGAAATAAGACTCATATTTTTAAACAATGGCATAGAGGGATGGTAAAATGTGTACTTGTTGACTATCAGGTAACTAGTACAATTCCTTTTTTATAATATTTTCTTTAAATATAATATCACATTATAACTAATGCTATATGTACATTCATATATAGTAACGTCTACTAATTAATTTCTCAGTGTATTCTAAATACTTTTTACAAAAATTATTTTATCATACAAAACACAAAAAGATGTCTAAAATAAAATGTTGCGAGTGCAACTAAATGACTCCTACTGACAATTATTTCTGATTTTTCTACAATTTATTGCTAAATGCATAAAACGTTTTTTCATTCACCATTTTATATTAAAGTAAATTAAAGTAAAAAATTGTTTTATTTAACTTAGATTCAGACTGCATTTAAATTATTTTATGGAAAACTTTTATTCATTCTATTCATGAAATTAGTAAATGAAACATAAATTCTTATTCGGAATAATAAAATTTATTTGGGATATATTTTAATTACATAAAAGACTCTACGTCTTTTATTATCTGATCTATGCTTTGCTTACACAAAAATCAATAAAATAAAAAAAAATTCTGAATATTTATGCGTCATATATTTTATTGCCAACCTATTTAGGTTTACATTTACAAAAATAAGAAACTGAAATAATATGACGAATGGATGTTATTAAAAAACATACTTTCAACAATTTTAAAAATGCATCGCAATCATGTTGCAAGGAAGAGTTGTCTATTCTAATAAATGAAAAGGAATTCTTCAATGTTATGAATCTCATCCTTTTCGTCTAATTACATTCTTCGTTTGTCATGAATTTGTTCAGTATTTAAGAGATCCTTGCACGGAAATTAAAAGTCCTAGCAAATATTCATCCATCATCAAACTATGTTTAAAGTGCAATATTGCTTTGCCAATTTCAGCGTCAGCAAGGATTGTTTCTTAGTCTAATTCTAGCATCTGAGAAAGTAATTGCAATTCAGATTTTCATGAATATTTCAGTCGCATATTTAAAAATACGTATTTATTCTGTATATGTAGAATTCGAATAGAAATTATTTATAAAACATAAATTTATCTCTAAAAGATAAATTGTTTATAACATTGATCAACAATAAGATAACGCGCATTACGCTGTGATAAATGATTAGGTCACGGTATAAAATGAAAATTTCAGACGTCGCAGTGTTAGTTTTTTTTCTTTTATTTGCATTACAATGACAGAAAAATAGGTTGAAAGAACCAGAAAAAAACTTGAAATTATTAAAACAACATTTCTAGATTTTTTTTAAAAAATCACGTTATAATAACGGTAACAAAAAGTATTGCATTCGTAGTCAACATCGTCGTCAATATAGCAAACAAAACTTTTTAGTTTCTTCAAAAATATTTTTCTTCACAGAAATCCGTACAAAAGCAGAAAATAATGAAATGGAGGGATAAAGTGTATGTAGCGTACGCGAATGTAAATTAAATCGTAAATGTATATACGACGGAGAATTTTCATGATTAAACATCAAAATATTTAAAAATACATTAAAATAATGATTCGCAAATAATCATTCCGGAGATACATACAGTAACGTAAAGTAGTTCAACATTTACTGCAGAATAGGGGAAACGAAGTGAAATATTATTACGTGTAATTATGAATATTTACATATATACGATTCTCTTGCAAATAGTGTTGCATCTGAAAACTTTGCAAGATTTCTAATAATATTTGTTTCGGGAATCATGCATATGATATTCAAAGTTAATATTATAATTAAAAGGTTTAGTTTAGAAAATAATCAGAATAATGGCAATTTATAATTTCAGAACAGAATAAACATGATACTTACGTAAAAATAATTTTTTTAAAATTAAAACTTCATCATTTTTCGTAAGGTTAATTACATAAAAAAGTTCTTACTGCGATGGAAGTGCAGTTGTTATTGTGTAACATGAGAAAATAAAGCAGAATAGGTGTATCATTATAAAAGAAATTTAAGCAAATATTATAATTATGATAAAAATGATTACACAATCATATAAATTTTATAACCTATATAATCTAAAAAGGAAAAATAAATTATTTTTATAAGCAATCCTTTTTTTGCAGTAAAATAATCCACGACATTTTGCATGATAAATTACAATTATTTATTTAACGCTGTAAAATTAACATCCAAATTTTTAATAATTTCAGAGAATAAGTATAAAATAAATTTTTCATTCAATTGTTTAATCTAAAATTCAACGAAGGACATTTAAATTCTGAAAAATACATAAATTTAAATGATTAAATATCTTGAAATAATTCGGAAAAATTCTCATCTATTTTTAACTGCTAACAGACGCTGCCAGAAACGTTTAATACTTTTTGCATTATATGTGCAATAATTGGTATCCACAAAAAGTCAATTTCATAATAAATATTTACAAAAAATCGAAATCTAGGTAAAGTTGTTTTCACTGTCATTTATTTTCGACTTAAGTTCAACTTTAATATTGAATTATAATCCTATGTTCCTAAAGATTTCAACGTCAATAAGCGGCTCTATTTGTATATACCATTTTGCAATATTATCCAACCTTATGGAAATCCGTGCACATTCTATTCATCAAATAATAGAGAATCCAATAGTTATTGTCAAAAAACTGTTCTCATACTTGTTAAAACTGCCCATGTGGAAATTACAATACGGCCCAGCACTGGCCCAGTACTGGCGGCCGTATTGCCTGTACTGGCAGCTGTACAGATTCTGTTGTCTGCCAGTACTGGCACAGTACTGGGATGATAACGTTGGCCGTACTATGGCCCAGTTGTTAACCAGTACAGATTCAGTACTGGCTAACAACTGGTTCTGTACCGATTGAACGCTGAAATACGACAAAATCGGTGGTTTGCCGGGACTGGGACAGTACAGATTCAGTACTGGCTAACAACCGATTCAGTACTGTTTTACTAGAATAAAAAAAAAATAATTTTTCTTCAATTTGTGAAATTCTATTAACACACAGTTAAGTAATTTTTAGTTAAGATAC
>JABFPN010007006.1:0-10837 GCA_022817305.1 Leptoteleia sp. ZL-2020 | reverse complement strand
TTTATTTCCCCCCCCCCCCCCCCCTTAACTCGGCTAAACATAAATCAATTGCACTTTGCACTTCGCCTCGGCATTTTCATCGCTTTGTATCAATGTTAAAAGATTGCCCCGCACGGTTTGAAATAAATGGCAGAAAAATTAATGGCACGTGGGCGGGATTAATGACGATTTCGGTTGGATCATTGTTTTTCGATTTCTTGATGCCGTTTTTGTGAGTGATTTTTGCGCGGGGATTTTTTTTTGTATACCGCGAAGAACGTTTCATGGAAAATTGATGTATTCCATCTGTGATAAGGTTGTCATAAAGTTCACGGGTTATCCCCGCGCGCGAGGAGAATTTCAATTTCTCACGGAAAATTCCGATGAGATAATAAAATTGGGAGCTTTTATAGTTTTTTCGGGGGATTTTCAATTCTTTTCTTAATTCCTGGTTCGATATCTTTTGAGTTATGGAAAAAGATGGTTGAATTATAATATTTATGTGGTTTTTTTTATTACTATGTCGTTTCGATTGTGCGAAGGTCCTTTTCAGATACTGTTGTTTGTATTTTAGTAATAAAATAATAAAATTTGTGCCATTATATTCACAATATAATTCGATCAACGTTTTAAAAAATAATTAAATTCAATGGGACCGAGGAACGAAACGTTTTTAAACTTGAACACGTTAAAAAACAATGTTTGTAAATATTTGGAAGGTCAAATTGAAGAAAAAAAACAATAATATTGTTTGTTTACATCCAAAGGACATCAGAATGGATGTAAATATTTGTCAATATCATTTAAATTCATCATTTTGCGGACTTTACATCTTGGTTTGATAATACAGAACAATAAAAGTAAGATTTTTCCATCTTATCAAATTCCCCCCCCCCACCCCCGCGGAAACTCTTATGTATGAATGAATAATGAAAACCCATAAAAGTCAAACGAAAGAAAAACGAACGAGCTAATTTTCCCATATTCGAATAGAACCCCAGAAGACAATTTACGAACATGCTTCCGATAAAATATGAAAGACATGGCGAAATAAAGTATTTATTCCAAAATATCTATAGGAATCTCAATAAATCTATAAGAATAAATTCTTTACTTTAGCACTTCTTTCATATTTTATCATAACTACGTTCATAAATTGTCCTCTAAGGTTCTATTCGATTATGGGAAAATTAACTTATTCATTGTTCCGCGAGCGCGGCTGACACGATGAAATGATGCAAAATATGAATAGTACACCGAGAGATATTTATTAGCAGTTGCTAATATACTTTATAATAACTCGGGGTTATGTGTACATTTATACTATCCATTATAATGCGAAGTAATATTTCAGGGAAAGAATAATAAAAAAAAGTTATATTATTAAGGAATTGAACTCTGTACCATCAATTTAAACGAATTATAGAAAGTAATTCAGTCACCGGTGAGTACTTCCTGAGTCACCGGTCACCTTTGTCACCAGTCACGTGACTTACCACCATTCCACGCCGCTGAACTGTTGTTCTCTGTCAAACTACGCGGTGGGGAGTGGTGGTAGGTCACGTGATTAGTGACAAATGTGACCAGTGACTCAGGAAGTACTCACTGGTGACTGAATTATTTCCTAAAATTCTTTTAATACATAACTTATGAATTTTCCTACATAATATTACAATGAAATACTATAAATTTACATATATCCTCGGGTTATTATAAAAATACAATACCGCGGTTACTGATAAATTTCCGCCGTCGAAACGCCTCGAATAATGGCGCGTCGCATCAGTTGTCTTGTCCCCCCCCCCCTCCACCCCCCGGTCGAGTGCACTTTTCTTGACAACAGTGCTCTCGCGAATGATCGACGGTCGGTTCTCGGATCGAGACCTCGAGTTCATTGACCAGCGTTGCGTAAAGCAATCTCTCGTGGCTCGGCGCATAACGCCGGCCAATAACGTACACTGATCGTGCCACAATTCGAGCGATAAACAGGTAAATCGGCACCGAGCGCCGCGCGCGCGCGCGCTTAATGGCGCGCTTTTTCCTCCGCGCATAATAAACGCCCTATTCCCGACCCGGCGGGCTCTTGCGCATTCGACCACCGATGAATTTCATAAGACACATCGCGATTATAAATGAAACGTACGGCACTCCGGCTCGCTCGGTCGCGATCGGCTCGTGGGCGTCTTATCCTTGGGCTTTCCAACGCTAATACAGATATAAAAGAGGGGAGGGGAGGGGGGAGACGGCGACGGCACGGAAAACGGCGCGAACAAAAACGTCGATACATACAAATTGCGATAGTTTGTAATTTAAGGTTATGAGCGCGCGCGCCAGGCCGATACAAAATAGCGCCGTGTTTGCACGATCGCGCGAATCGATACGCGCTTCGGTGATAAATCTCCGGCCGGGGACACGATTTATACCGGGCTGGAATGTAATCTGGAATTGGCCATGGAGTTATATCTGAAATGACATTAAAAAATCGCTTACACCCCCCTCCCCCCTCCTCATCCTCCGCCCCCTTCGTCGATTTATATCGAGTTCCATAGGGGGAAAAAAATTACCATACCTTGTGATAATGTTGACGGGTACGTGATCCGCGAAAGGATTAAGTAATTATTGGATTGTTTGAGTGGATTGCAAAAATTTCTCCATTTTCGCAAAATTGTAGAGGTTAGGTTGCATGGATGTAGAAACGCAGTTGTACGGTGCGGTAATTTTATATGACACTTGTCTGTACAATTACGTTGGGATCACTTTTTTATTGGCGATAAATCTCTGTAATTTGTCGCTTATGTAAAGGGTTTTTTTTTAGGGGGGGGGTCGTAATTGTTCTTTCGACGAAATGATGGTTCGATCATTTTCCTTTCTTCGTAATTGGTGCTTCGATTTTTTACACCATTCAGTTTAGGTGGTACTTTATTAACGGTTTAGTTCAACATGGATTTCTTTGATGGATGCTAATAATGGAATCTTAAATACACGTTGTATATATTGCACACATATTATATCTAATTTAAAATGAATGGAACACAATTTTTTATAAGATTTTTTTAATACTATTCCTCATTTCATTTCCTCCTAATTATTTAAAGTAATTTACTCGCGTGTTAATTATTTTATTTCTTATAAACAATTTCCTTTTTCTTGTATATTCTGACGTTTACGATTCAGAAATTTCGCGATCATCGGGCGAACCCAAAAGCAATCCTTTATTCCGGATGACATTTTAATTTTCAAATCAGGTCTTGGAAACCTTCGCATCACCCACGCTCATTCCAACAAATAAAGTATCGTTACGCAAAAAAAAAATGCCGCAATTACATAAGCGGGTAATGCTTTTACTCAACTTTCTTTTTCCGACGAAACGAACGGAAAGAAAAAAAAGGAAAAAAGGATCGCGAAAGAGATCCTTTCGAATATTCGTTCGATCCCACGCTCCCGAAACAATGGAAACAATAGCATCAACGATAACACGTGGACCTATTTCGTAAGCGAACAAATCAATTTATGTCTGCCTACAGGCAACGGCCGCGCAATTTAGATAGGTACGTTTGAACGCGCGCTCGCTCACACCAGCTTGCGAACCGCACACCAACGAAACCAGTTGCTTCTGCGAGCGCATCGTCGGCAGCGAATTTGCATAGGCCGACATGCCATGCGTGCGCCACCTTTGGACTCTCGGTAATTTTGCCGCGGATAAAAGTGTAATGCCGCGTGGCTTTGTGGGTACCACTTCGAGGCGATTTTAGCGCCACAACTGGCTCATTTGTGGCGCTCCAAAGGAAGCCATATTCCCAGCCCATCTGTAACATTTTATCACGTTAATAACCGCGACTGGAGGTGTCAAAATGTTATTTCATTTGCAGACTGTATCGTGCGATCAACATATGTGGTCCATTTGCATGTGGTATACACGGAACCACTCTTGGTCTGGTGTTTAATTTTAATAGACGAACCACTTGTTGTTTACTTCCTGGTAATAAACTTTTTTTTAATACAATTTACCTATTTTTCCTGCAGTTATCTCTGATATTGCTATACGTACGTCATAGTATGAGCCTCAGTTGGTTCGTCCATGGCATGGCTCCAAACTCCACAAATAAACCACATATGGCTAAAAGCCACCGCGACGACATCTTTTTCTATTCGTCTTACTTAGAATTTCCGACGGTTATTAAATGCCAATTCAGTTTTGAAGAAGAACTTCGTAGGGTAAATCCACTCAAAGCTGTCTTTAGATATAAGTCTACCCTTAATACCCTAAATGTGGGTAGTTCTAGACTATAAAGAAATCTTTCTATACGGATAAACTTTGTAAAGACCCCTAGTATACAGTGTTCTACAGGTCCAGTACTGGTATAGTACTGTTACTAGAGTTACCAGTCCTGGCATAGTAGTGTTACTAGAGTTACCAGTCCTGGTACAGTACTGTTACTAGAGTTACCTGACGGAATCGTACCAGTAATGGAGTGATAACACTGGCCAAGTACCCTATAACTAGACGTACCAGTTGTATACCTATACCCTACCAGTAATCATCCAACGTTGCTCTTGCATTGAACAATTTTTTTAAATCACCAGTACTGCTTCAAGTCTGGATCAACTGTGGCGTTGATATTTTGCCTGGCATGTCTTACATCTGGTTATCTTCTGTTTTTATTGATAACCAAGCTCAAACCAGTACCATCCCTATCTGTTTACCAAAGTCTGGCTAACAGTACTGGGCCAGAATCGGCCCCGTAAGTCAATTCTGGCAATTTCCCATAGGGTCCTTGTGCCTATAACTTATAAACAAAAGGATCCTTCCCACGTGAAGCCCGAAGATGTCCCACTTTTCTCCTGTGGTACGAAAGGTAAATCATCGTTTTATTGTAAATTATGCGACGACGCATTGTCACGTGGCCTGCGAATGAAAAGTAAACGTTTTGTTCGTCTGAAATACCATGGCAAATATTTGCGCGAAGCGCGAGATAACGTGCACCGCCGGTGAGTCTTTATACCCGCCACGTCTCACGATTTCCCGGCAAAACTAATTACCGCAAACTCAGATAGAGCGGAAAATCGTAGTGGCGTTATTGCCGCGGCGATGAAAATGAATTTCATACCCCGCGGATTAATTAATCCGTGATTTGTTTTCGCTTGTTTGGTCATTCGGACTCCCCTTCCCCAATGGGGGGGAATCAATTAGATCGATAGGCGCCGACTAATCACCGGATCACGTTTCAATTCAGTCGGGTTTTAATGGCAATTCAACGGCGGTTCCATTAGAATTAACGTAGCACCGCGGGACGTAACCTTGGTACCCGGGAAGCTGGGAATATTTTAATGGCTGTAAATTTCATTAGGACGCTGCTACCCCCCCTGCAGACGATAATTTTCCGCGACAGAAATTAACTTCTTCGCCTGCCAATTCGACCCACTAAATGTCCCATTGTAAATTACCGCCATCAATATTACCGACCACAATTTCCCCCCAAATTTCAGACGGATGTTCTTTCGAATAGTTTCATCGTTATTATCCCCAGCTTCAATACCTTAAATTCAGGAATTCCAATCGAATTAACGGCCGAATCTTGACGGTAAACGATCGTTGCTTGGAGTTAAGCGCGCGAAAAACCGCCGTCGCAAGTAACGCGATACACCGTTGATAAATAAGAATGAACCCAGCGGTAATTAAGCCGACAACCCGGTGTGACGAAACTATGACGCACGCAGCAACTCTGCGTTCGACGTTCTTGACCGATAATCACTCGCGGATTATCGCTCACGGTTGTTCAGACTCATCGACCAAATAGCTTTTCGAGCGCCTTACGCAGCGTAATCGACGTAAGATTTAGAGCCCGAAAAATAGCGTCTATTTTCGAGGCCGCCAATGCTCTAGTAAGCGGAAGATAAAGGTTTTCGAATGGAAAGCGAAAGTAGGCCGGTATTTTTGTGGAGTCGCCTTTGCGAACCCGCCGCAGCGAGTCTTTTCCGTGCGCTTTCCGCTTCCTATTTTTGTACGGTCGGTGCCAGGCGTGGCGCCACCCTGGGCCAAAGTCGGCCACGCGTTCCACGTCCAAGGCGGGGAGGGGGAGTCTGTCGGAACGCGGCAAAGTCGATTGCGATTATGACCCGAGCGTATTTATCAGTGTTGGGCGTTTGGCTAAAAATAAATTGCACAGAACAAGAACGCGCGACGAGACGCTACGTAAGGCCATTGTTAAAATAGTTAGCGAAACTTCGTAACCCGTCTATATACGATTTGTGTGTAAATACGTAGGCGTCAACGCATCCAACTGTTGCAACCATTCTTCTTTCATCGCGTATAATGAATCCGTAATCTGTGCCAATGAAACGGCGACTGGGATGAGAGCCCCTGGCGCGTACAAGGCCTCGCGAAGAGTGCATTGCGCTCCGGTATGTGCACATACGGGCCGAGTAACGCACTCATTATGTGTACATACGCGCAATTAGTGAAAGAAAGAAAAAGTACTCTTTCGGTGTTACGTGCCGTCGCCTCCGCCGCCTACGACGCCTCAAATGCCACGAACATTGGTCGATCAAGGATTAAGGGTGCGATATGGGACAGCCAGTTCTTCGCTATTAGCAGTGCAAATAAGTCTTCGCACAAAAAATCAACATTACCAACGATATCTTCCGATAAAATCGCCCAATCATGCTTCCAATTCCGTATCTTTGTACACTTTCGGTCTTCCTTTCTTCGTTCTTTGTCTTCGACGTTAAAATTTCCGTCTTCACCTTTAAAATCCAATCGCAACAACTTCTATCACTTGGGACAGATTCTTTTTGACCAGAATTCTGGAATTTTAACCAGAACTCAATGATGGCGCCATCTTTTGTCGAATATAATTGAAGAAGTAACCGAGAATAACAATTAGAATTAATAATGAACGTCGAATCGATAATCTGCGACCTCGAAAAATCGATGACTGTGTCCATAACCTATCGTACAATGATTCATTCTACCTTTAGGACTCGTTCATTCCTTTCCTCGTGGCTCCATCTGCAGCATCATTGGAATTACTTAAAATTTCCCTTCCCTTAAATTCCAAATTCAACGGAATTACGTCGGCTAATTGAAAGCGACTGAAAACTACCGCTTCGAAATTTTTCCTCCGCACCTGCCGGTTCAATATAAAACGCCCTGATTCCGCAAGGCCACGCGGCTGACGAACCATCGAGGACGGGGTGAGCTACTCTACCTCTACCTACCTCTTTCGGGCTACCGTCCTTAAGGAGCGTTCACACCTGCTCACGCCCACACACCGCTCGACAGTCCTTGCCGCGCAATAATTTATTCGCGCGCGGCCTTCTTCGCCGGCTAACTGATACGCCAGGAGGAGCAGCGTTATTTGTGTTTGCGAAAGTCACCAGACACGCGGCCAATTCATAATACCGAGTCTTGATTAATTGAATGCTATATACCATAATGAAAGAATGAAAGGCAGAGACTTTTAAGATCAACAGAAGTAAACGGTGGGATTAGATGGAACGAGTTTTCTTTTCTTTTTTGTTTTCTTTCGTTTAATTGCTTAGTTAAATACTGTGTAGTAACTGGAAGTTATTTCATCTTATCAACCCTTATGGGACCAACCGTGGTCCATTAAATTTTAGATTGCAATAATAATCTAATGGAATGGAAAATAACGTTGGATAAGGGGAATGAAAAAGGATGTGACTTCGGGGGGGTTGGGAATTAAATAATGTTTTATTAGATGGGGAGGAATAATTATCAATTTCTAGGAAAACAGGTTATTGGGTTCAGGCATTAATAGAAATGTTTCGCCGATTTTTAAAAAAACCAAAAAAAGTAAATTTAGCTTTTGTTTAACAAAAATTGAATGGGATGGAAATTTGAAAACTTCCCAGAATACAGAATATACACGAACTTTGTTTTTGTTTTGATATACAATCCTATTTTTATATTCTTCGAAATATAAACAGAAAATATTTGTTTGTTTCCCATTGATGACCTCTAAAGTGTTTACAAACATAAATATTGTTTATAAACATTGCTTATAAACACTTCAATATCAATATACAAGTAAATCGGAGTCCGGCCACACTTTTCCTCGGGCAAATTTATAAACTGCTTTGTCTACTCCTCAAAATCATTATTAATAATAATTCTTTGCAACTCTCATAAGCAAATTACAGTGTTATCGATCCGGGTGCGATCCCCGCAGCCGACCACCATTAGCAAGGCCCGATTCCCCCGCTAATGACGAAAGAGTAATATAATTCTTTGACATTAACTTAATTAATCCATCATTAGGTTACTGTTTGCATATGAAAAATTGCCCCGTCATTATGAGCGGGCTCGGTATCTTCCCACGCGTAATCAAAATTGATTTGTCATTGGCCGCGCGCGCTTTGACGTCATAACCTTTTCGCGCCATCTACAGAAATTGGCGGCAATTGGCGTTCGGACTCGAATGGGTTTGCTCGATTCGGCGACGTCATAATTGTAGGAATAACTTTTTTTTTTTTTTCATTTCAGTCGCGGAGAGCGAAAATGGGAATCGTTCTGGAAATTATTACCGAACTCCCGCCGTTTCCAGCTTTCGCGTCTGGGAAATTTCATACGTCTCTTTTTCAATGAAATTGATTGAATATTGGAATTTCAATGTCTTTTGAGTCGTACGTATGACAGAGCGGAGAGCTAAACGCGACTAACGTTGTTTGTTGCAAAAATACGGGGAATAATTTCTCGTAGATTTTTATTTTCCAAATTAATTTTAAATTGTCACGTGTCAAAGGGATACGTGAAATTCCTTTGCGCACAAACGGGAACGTTAATTTCATCCGAGATGTAAATTACATTTCTGTTTTATTTGTCTTTATTGTTATTATTTGAGGTAGGGTGATCTAAAACTCGAACAAAAATTTTTGAATCAAAGTAATTTTTTGTTACGGAATGTGGGTTACGAATTATCTCGACTTTTATTGAAATATTGTACACAAAGTTAGTCCCTGTTAGTAATATTAAATTTATATTAGTGAAATTCGTATTATAAATTGTGTTTATTCGAAATAATTCGGGAAAATAAAATGTGTTATAAATAGAACGAGCATACGACTTATATATATTTATATGTATATATATAGAAAGATGTTTACTCCAAGAAAATAAATAAAGAAAAGGAAAACAGTGACGATCACTTTTTTTTTGTTTTGAAAAATATTTTGTTCTCTGGTTCCAGTAATTTGAATCGAGGTCACGAAAAAAAAAAAAACGCCAAACAATATTTGTGATTGAAGAAAATTGCGTAATAAAGATGTCGCCCCGAAAAATCGTTAATGAAACTACTTATTGTACTCGGCGTTACATACAATTAATAAATCTCCGTTCGGTAAGAATTTATAATCATCATTTGTTTGCAAAATAAATTGTGGCGCGGGAGCAATAATTTTCTTAGTAACGATCGGATCTCAATTGTGAACATATCGCAAAGTTTGCAGAAGGCGCGCTTTTTTCTCGAACGTTTTTATTCAGGGCACGAGTGGATTTATAATTCAACCCCTCGGAATCCAAAGAGACATATCGCGTTCTAAATTCAGAAGGCCGTTTGTTCTATGAGCCGGAGTACCACAATTTTTTTTCTTTTTTTTTCGTTGCGTTTATTGTATTTTATATCCGCTAATATTTACCGCATTAATCGTATTACATATGTCAATCGTTCGCGAATTATATCGCGTGTACTTGTTTTTCAAGAAACAAAAGAGGGAATATTTGAAAACATTTGGAATTGTTGGAAATATTTTAGGGACATTTTTCGGAGCACCCAACGTCAAAGTGTTGTTAAAATTGCAAAAATCTTCGATTGTTATTTCATATACAATCAAGTTTTGTACACATCTAAGTACACTGAGAAAAAAGTAATAGTAAAATTTAAAACATTTCATATTAATTTGGGGATATCTCTGAAAAATGCAGTATTTTGCTATTAATAATAGTAAAACTGACAATCATAACAGTAATTTTTAATTTTTTGGTTTTCGAATTTTACTATTATATATAGTAAAAACATATATTCTTCCAAAATATCCTTAAATAGATATAAGAAATAGTATTTTATATTTCTTTATCCTCAGTTGTAATTATAACCAGATCTGGATAAAAATTCAATATCTAAATAAGACTTAATCAAAATTCAAATACGTTACAACCTGTCCGGATTTAGGAGCAAACTTTTGCCCATCATTTTCCCCCCTAAAACCCACTAAAGCAACTATTATTTATTTGCAAAATTTCACGAAGTTGCGATAAATTTGCTTTTTTGCGACTCCTTTTTTTTTCCTTTTTTTATTGGTTTCAATAAATTGAAGAAATAGAAACGCGCTGGCATATTTGGAACATCGAAGCCATTTTCTCTCTCTCTCTCTCTCGGGGAAAAATTCACCGTTAGACAAAAAAAGGAGGGGGGGGGGGAAAGTCGTTAATTTATCGCGAAAAATAATGGCCAAATAAGGCGATCCGGCGCGCGATCGTTCTCGAATAGATTTCGTTTAGGGCCATATCATTTGGGAAAGCATGCATTGTGCACTCGAATGCACCGCAGATTGACTTAACTGGTAGAGTGAGTGAGCCGAGGATGATGACGTCATAGCACGGTTGCAGCGCCCTAGATCGAGGGAGGTCACCGTGTGCCAGGCCGATGGCCCGCCGAGGTCGAACCCTCGGACACCTCGCGATTGTGCTGCACACAAGACGCGGAGAAAAATCTAGTAATTCGAACTACATTGTGTACCGCGTGCGTTCAACTGCCTTTTTGCGTCATCTCAGATCAAATTGCGAGATAGCCGGGTTTTTTTTTCCTCCCCCCCCCCGGCGCCCGATCATTTGCATGCG
>JABFPN010007005.1:0-10838 GCA_022817305.1 Leptoteleia sp. ZL-2020 | reverse complement strand
TCAACAGAGGTCGTGAATGGCCGAGTGGTAAGACATGTGACTTATAAATTGTAGGTCGGGAGTTCAAATCAAGGTGGGATTAAAGTAAATTTTTTTTTATATAGAAATGCTTTGTTAGCCACTATGGCTTGACTGTGGCTCCTGGCCACATCCCACAGTCGATCCATTGCGGCAACATGTGTGGCTTATTGTGGCCAACACTGTGGGCTCCCGCATGCCACAGTCTTAGCCACAGTGCTGCCATAGACTCTGCCACAATGTTTTTTCCACGCGGGAATTTCATTTCTTTTTTATTTTGAAAAATTAGCCATATTTCTACCTGGGTATGCAACAGTCAGCCCATTACAGATTTAACCAATTGATCTGACCAACAAGATTTTGTAGGATTTAATTGGCAAGAGCATAATCAAGGAAAATATTTCGTTGAAGATTAGGCGGGATTATTGGTAACCTTAAAGGGCTTTTCGCCCGAAGCCGACAAATGTACATCCTTTCTTTTCGCGGTACCAATAAGACGGTCGAAATTTTCGCAATAAAATAGTCGCAGTTGTACGAACAAAGGGGCGAAATTTTGAAGACGTAATCGGCTTAACAGCGCGACATATTGTGACGGCAGCTCAAGTGGCGATCCCATTATTGTACGGAAAATCTTCTTTCCTACTTACGCTTAGCTCGAAGTTAAAAGGACAAGCGATTTTTGCCGATGATACCGCGGAAACCGCGCCGCGCGTAGGTCCTTGCGCGGTGGCGTCAGTTCAGTCGATAAGATAAGGATAACGTGCGCGCGAGGGTGGGCGCCATTCGAAGAAATAGAATCTCGAAATAGCCGCGATAAAAATGGAACAATGCCACTTGTGCCACTGCACATTACGAGCTGGCCATTCAATGATGGCGAATTCTCGCGCAATTTTCGCCCCGTCTCGACGGACGCCTCGCTATTTTTGTCGAAATGTCGGCGAGAGTTGAAAAAAGTTTGGACGATGAATTTAGAAAACGGTTGTAGTTATTCCGTTGGTGGACAATGAAATATCTCTTACAATTGTATCGATCATTGATTTAATGGTGAACTTTTTTACCACTTTTAATCAAAATTGTTGTTTAAAGGAAAATTGAAAATCATTGAATTTTCCCAACGAAAGAATTTGACTATAAAACAACGACGTATCTCAATCCTAAATATACGTTATTCTAATTTCCTCCATTACGTTGATAAAACCTCGATTGAACCTGAATTGATCATTGATACAACCTCGATACAATATAAAACACCAAAAATTACTGTATATTTAATTCTACATTGAATAAAAAGGAGGATATTCTTATATAGCAAAAATTTATTATATTTATTTATTACAGTTAAAAAATGATATAAAAAAATGCTAACATACACAAAATATGTTATTACCTTGATACAATAATTGTTTAAACATCATAAACAATATTTTTCCAACGTCAGAAGATACATTAATTTTTAATATAACTTTTTTTCTGAATAAAGTGTTACCGTAACTTATTTTTTTATAATACAATTTCACGCTAAATATAACTGGAGCTGGATCTCGCCGATTCAAATATTTCGCGATAATTGTATCCAAGGAAGTGTAACGATTTTTCTTTATTCGACTGTCGCCGTTCCGAAGGCATCCCGAGGTACTCGATTAGTTGATGGCGAATGGAGGAAAACGTTTGATATCGTTAATAACGTAACGCGAGGCCCGTTCGAGCGATTCTTTCCAATTGGAGCGTCGACGGGGTCGATTTTCGCTGGCTATTCCTCGGCGCTATTTGCAAACGGCGGCCGGCTTCGCTGCCGCTCCTTCAATTTGGATGAAATGCCCGCGAAATGCTCGTCCTCGACCGATCCGAGACACGCCAAGTCACACCCTCCGACTATTTGGCGGAGTCGACTTCTGTTGACACGAAAGCGCCACCGTCTTTGTCGATCAAATTATTCCGAAAGCTTTCCGCGCGTTTTACTTAATAAGCGGAATGCAAATTGTCCGCAGTTTGCGTTCCAACCTTTTCGACCCGTCTTAATCGACTGCCTTTAACGAAGCGGCGTTCCAAATTAAAACGATACATAAATTTCAATAACGATCCCCATTTTATCTACTTCTTGGATTAATTTTAATTGGCCTGCTAAGTTTCCGCCGGTTTTTTCTCTTTTTTTTTCTAAACTTTAATTATCAAGAGAGGCAAATACTTTCCATTCGTTTCATGCTCTTAATATAATTTTTGTGATTTTTTATATATCCAAGGGAGCTGATGATAAATTTAATTAGAAATACCGTTTACTACATTCTATTCTACTAAAATGAGAAAAAGAAATATTATATATTAATATTTTTTATAGCGATTTAAGGATATTTCTGATAGAAATAATGGTACAATTTTAAAAATATATTCTTTCGTGTTTCATATAATTACTATTATTGACATTAAAAATCCCAAAATTAATGTAAAATGTTATTAATAAGTGTATAAAGTTAACAACTTAAAAATTAATAATTGATTAATTATATTTTTTTTTTTTTTCATGAATAACAAACTTAATATAAAATCATGGAATAAGAAATACCTTTGCTTTTGTTCAAATAACTCAGACTTAACGTGGACACATAATATAATTTGGAATATTGCATTTTAATTTCTAAAGAAAGAAACAATATAAAACGAAAATCCACTAAGGAACGTACTAAAAATAAGCAACACTCGCAAAAACTTTGAAACTCAATTTATGCAACCGTAACTTATTCGTTGAAAAGTTTGTTCCTTTTGACTCAAAATAACAAAAATTTAATTGAACACTATGAGTATTGTAGCTTCTCTTATATATTCATAAACGTAAGTCATAAGAAGGAATAACGCGAATCTATATTTCCTCCCATTTTATTTCATTACTTCCCAATATTGCGTTCGGTCGATGGTTCTTGCAAGCTAGCGTATATTTAATTATATATATTTTTAATTTAAAATCAAGAGCATACTGTGAAAATAATGGTTCGAATGAAAGAATTATTAAAGCACTATATCGCTTTTAAATCAAATAGAAAATGCATTGTAACGGAATCTAGCGTTTTGAACTTTAATCGAAAATTCCATTTCAATTTTACAGAACTGAAGACTGGAACGTTTTAACATGGAAAATGTAAACAAATGCTGTACATACTTGAAAGGGAGTTATGAAAAATTAAATGAAAGACAACAAATAGAACATTTTTATACTGAAAAGAACTTTTTGAAATCAAATAATAAACCAAAGCCAAGTTCTTTTGCATTGTCCATGCCGAAAAATAGTACTACGATATAACAATTTAACTATATTATTATTATATATGATATAATATATTATATGAATTTAATAACTGTGCTTGAAAGATACACGAAGAAAAAAAGAGTATTAAAAATTAAAAACCAAGAGATTGAAAATTTTAATAAACTGATTTCAAATTTTAATAAATCATATAGTTTGCCATATAATGATATTCTGCAAGTATAATGCCAAACCAGTAAACTTTTTATTAAAAATTAATTTTTTCTTCTCTCAGTGTCTAAAATAAAAGGACTTTTACCATTTTAGGCACGTTCAGATTGCTCACATTTCACGTCCATATAAGAACGTAATTCCCTGATACACTTTCTTCGACGGTAATGAAAAAAGCGGATTCAACACGACTGTTCATCGAAAACGAATCTCCCTGCGAAAGTTGGGCTATAAAAAACGTCCGACAAAACAATTACACATCCAATTCGAATCCTTTCCGCGTATCCGCGGCTCAAAACTTCTTCCTACCACCTAAGGCGAAATAAAATATGATCCCTTATATCACTGGCTCGCGTACATTTATAACCCCCCCCCCCATTTCCCCCCCTCTCCAACCGTAAAAGTGTAACTAAATCATTACGGTTTCGAGCCTTTTTTCAACTTCCTGACAGTTCCCAACTAAATTAACGCAGCGAATCATGATTTATGAGGGCGCACGTGGCAAATAATTAATATGAATTATGGAAACGCCGGAAATCAGTTGGATGCGCGATGGCTCGTTATTGACGTCTGCGAACATCATTATCGGCGCACCGAATATGCCCATTAAAAAAAAAACTCATAACTTATGTACATACGTTAGAATGTAACGTAATTGCAATGTTAATATTTGACATTAAAGTTACAATTCAATAAATTTCGTTATTGACAGAGAACAGTGATATATTATTTAAAAAAAATCATAATATTAAAGTTAAGCTTTTCCTCCTATCAATATGGTACAAAAATTTACCAAAATGTAAACCTGAAATATAAATTATATTTAACAAACATGTGATAAATATAAAATTTAACGAATTTCGAATTCTGTGAAAAATGAGAATATATTTTCGAGTCAATAAATGATTTGCATAAATTATTATTATAAAATTTTAAAATCGAAATAGCAATTTCTTTTTTTTTTAAAAAAAATATGATTTTCTGATTTAAAAGAGAAATGTATTGCAACTTTAATCGAATCATTAATTATTCACAATAATTTTCTCCGAAGGTAATCAGCATCCAAACTATTTAGAGAATAACATTTTGCATTTTTATACAATCCAATTTATTACCATTAAATGCGCATTGTTAGATGGCGCAATTGTTCAATGCTCGAAGCCACGAGAAATTTCGCATTTGCCTGCCTGGCTTTGTTTATTTAAACAAGCAAAATGGAATTTCAGTTTCAATTATTAATCAAACGTTTAAGTATAATGCTCGTAAATGATCAACGAGATGGTGGTAAATTATTACTAATCGATAATCAATAATGCTGTAACATTAATTAACAATAAAGGAATCTCCCAAATTCGAGCAATTAATTATCATCGTCTGCTGGAAATCATCTACAATTGTTACCTTCCAAATTAAGGCCACTTTTTCATCAACGAACTTCACATTCGTTATTTCAAATTATTATTTTTCGTCTACTATTTACCGGCTCAATTATTTCTAATTCAATTATTCAATTACGTTTCCGAAAAGTTTTCGCAAATTCAAAGTGCACGATAATTTGCAGTTAACGCAATTTACATAGTTAAATCGAGCGAAACGTTTCTATAAAATAATTAATATTCCATCAATGATTATTTGGAAGAAAGTTAATTCGATGAAAATGAATTGGAACTGGGTAATTGAGTCATTGAAATGATTAAATTTATTGCCGTTAAAATTGTTTAATACGCGAGCTTATTTATTGCAAACGTAAGCGGGGCCATAAAGAGTCGCATTAAATTAAGATACTGTGATATTTTCGAGCGCGTATCGCACGCTGCTCCACTTTGCCAGGGCATGGGATTAGGCTGTTAACGAGTACGCGTTAAGTAGTAAAGCCGTGAGTTTTGTCAGCCGAAGACTTACTTCCTAAAAATCGTGTTTCCAATTCCGATAACATTAATCGCGCCGCGCACTCTTCCTGTTTTACAATCCACTGAAGATCTCGGGTATTTTAGAAAAGTAGATTTCGGGTGCAAAATTGAATTTGAAGCTGGAAAGTGAAAAGGATTTGTTTGAGCTTAAATTTGCTTCTTATTAAATCACTCCTAAATTATGCTACATTATACGGTAATTTTTATGAATTTTTTTTTTTAAATATCTCACATTCACAATATAATGTATTACTTTGCTGAATATATTACTCTATATTAATTAACAAAAATTTAATTTATAAAAAATACTAAAATCAATTTTATAAAGTTTGAAATTAAGCATTTATAACCAATCAAAGAATTAAATTTTACTTTTATAAAAAAAAAAAATTACAATTTGTATTGTTTTCTAATTTGATTTAAAGTCTATAAAATTGGTATAAAGATCGTTAATTTTTTCCTGGCGACAGCGAATTTCCTCTGATTAACAACATTTTTTTTACCCACAGTGCAAAATTAATTTTCACTTAAATAACATTTTACATTTAAATGCACCGCGTAATGCACTCGGAGGCAAATCTTATTTTTCGCTATTAGTACGGTTTTCCGCGACGACGTTCCAGTTACCGTATGAAAAAGCCCGCACGCGAAAAAACCGTTTCATTCATTGACTTTTGCATGCCGAAAGCGAGCGCCGCCTCCAAAGCCAAGGCGCGGTTCGTGGGACGAAATTTTTGTCGTGCTTTGCGACGTCATCAGACGTCATAAACTGCAGCAAATTTTCCAATTTATCTTTTAAAATACACTTTAAATACCGAAAAAAAATTTCTAAAAAGAGTCGAGATTTTCTCACGAAACATTGTCAAGTTTTTTCTGCAAAAATAAGAGATACTTAAATTCCATTATGTGCAATGTAACCTTTCATTTATTCATAATGAATTTCTGTAATCAAGTACAAAAACATCGTTCAATAATTTCAATTTACGAACACATTAAATCAGTTTAAATTATTCATGTACACTCGTATTTTCAATAATCACAAAAATTGGAAAAAAGAAATATCAATTATTTCACAGTTGCGTACTTAATTATTTATAACACGAAAATAATAATTGTATAAAACTGTAAATATATTATATTTGATGTAAAAATGTCCTGCAGTTAAAATAGCGTGATGAAAATTCCGTCTCACGATGAGACAGGTCACAAGTAATGTCAAAGGCAACAACCTCCGTATGGATTTCTTCTTGATTGATTAAACATGATTTGCAACACTTGAAAATTCGCGATAAGCATACTTTTGACGTCACATTACGTCAGGCGATACAAAACGTATCGCATCTTTGCACTGTCACACAAATCAATGTCTCGCAGTAATGCCAAGTCACAAATGATCAGCGCTTTCAATGCTTAATATCTGCACATTACTCTTGACATTACCACTGTTATTAAACAAAGTGCCAAGATACATATGAACTTCTGTGTACATTATATCTCGTAGCCACGGTATTGTACGATCGGTTACAATGACGTTGATCTGACTGCGAATAAGTTTCACACCGTACTATCGATTTTCGTCAATAATACGCTTATTCAAATAAACTCGATCTTGGGTTTATTAAAATAACCTATCAACGTCACAGATTCGCAATTTTATAATTTAAACAAAAAATATATCATTAAGAACTTTCCACTCTTATTTATTAAATACATTTGGAAGAACGTTTGATTTTAATAATTGTAGTACTTAGATAATTTCCAAAATGTTCACCAAACTATTCGGTGCACTTAGAATATATGAATTAATTATTTAATCATTAGAAGGTGAGTTAAATTATTTAATGCTTTTGATAAGGAAGCTACTTGATACAAAGTTATCGTCTCCACAATAAATTAGTGTACAGAATTGAGACAATTTGTTTATACTAATTTGATAAATATTAAAAAAAAAAAGTTTAAAAAGGTATGACTAACGAATGAAATATGAAAATACACTTGTAAAGTCAGAACTCTATACTGTTTCTAAGAAGTATGAGGTAAAAAATTCTATTTTTTAACAATAATATTCTTTCTAATACTTCTTCAAATTGTATTTTATAAATTTAAGTATATCACATTACAAGGAATATTATACTGGAAAAAAAATTAAAAATAACTTTACTAGTACCTTAATGTGTTGTATACATTACAATACATTACAGTTCTAGCACAGTAATTTGAAATACACATACATATTTTTCAGTGTATTGAAAAAAATAATACACTTATTATAAGAGGACAATCTTCTTAAGTAATTATAGTTAATTGAAAAGTATTTGTTATATTTCTAACACGATTTCCTTTAAGCATAACAGCAATATTCTTATAATAACCAGAATTATTGTTATTGAAATGTTAAGTAGGAAAATCCACTTATTGTCAAAATAATCCCGTTAAAATAAGTGGAGATTTTTTACAGTGTACACTGAGAAAAATATGACAGAAAAATTAATGTTTTTAATTGTATTTGAGCTACATGTCCGTCTTTTAATAAACATTACTGTCATGTATCAAAGAACTTATTAAAACACAGTAAAGTGTTGTTTTTCGTTTGATTTTGCAATTAAATGGAGGCTCAATTTATCACAACAATAAATACTAAGAAATACTTGTATCGCGGAGATTATAAAATTGGGATATCGGACGGAAGCTAATTCAAAATTGATACGCTTCCTGGACGAAGATGCGCATCGATTTCGATTCGTTAACTGCCAGTTTGCATACGAAATGTTGGCTCCGAAATTCTAACGTGACGCGCTGCAAAAAGGATAAATAGGGATTATAACTACGAATCGGTAATATGATCGATCACGTTGCTATTCAATTTCAAGTTACAATTGGGAGTATAAATAAAACATTTTACGACGGAATAAAAATTGTGCGCCGTCCGTATTTCACATTAAAGCGGAATCGGTTGGGGGGGGCGAATGTCGCGATGTTGCGAAACCATTTTTCGGCCCGCTTTTTTCCCCCGTCGTTTGCTTTCAGTTGGCCTAAACAAATTGCGCGACATAAACAATACAGTCATTGTCGGGAAACAACAAAAAAAAACAACTTTAAAAGCAATCCTTCCTTACCCTTTCACCGATGCAACCGAGGGAAAAAATGTCTCCGAACAGTTACTGAATAATAAAGCGGTCGCCTTTTTTGTTGTATTATTGGAAATATAATTTAAAGTTCATACCGAAATGGTCCAGTTTTTCGAGAGAAAAAAGACATTACACGTAAAGTCACTTACAAAATTAATATTATAAATGACCCTACACTGAGAAAAAAGTAATAGTAAAATTGAAAACAATTTATATCCATTTGAGGATATCTCTGAAGAGTGAAAAGTTTTACTATTAAAAATAGTAAAAATGATAATTATCAAAGCAATTTGTAGTACTTTTCTACTAATATTTCCTACATGCCATTTAAATTTTACTATTATTAACAGTAGAAATAATTACTTTTCCAATATGTCCTCAAATTGATTCAAAAAATAGTAGTTTGTAATACATCTTTTTTCTCAGTGTACCATTGAGCTTGTATATATTGATACTCAATTAAAATTTGAATTTAATTCTGAAAACTTTTATTACTCCAAATAAAATTTTGAAGAAGGAATGATTAAAAAATTGTTATACTCCAGCAAGGTCATTTTAGTGAACTAAATACATAAATCTTAGAATAACTTTGTCTTTAAAATATACTGTCTTATATATAGATGTTTATATTACAACTTTTAATGTACGTATTGGAAATGCAATATTAAAAGTTGAAGAAAAATTAAATTTTAATGGAAACCAAGTGTATCCGGCGAATGCTAATAAGATCCAGTAATTTGTGCGAGGAATATTATAATCATTGTAATTTGTTTTTTCTCGCAACCAAAAATAAATTCTTCTTAATTTGCACGAGCTCTAAATCGCGAAATGGTTTACGGAAATGGCTGCAATGTTTCACATTTTTTTTGACACGAATTCCCCGTTGCGCAACATGTTCCTATATTTCTTACATTATGTAAACCTGGCGTCCCCTTCCCGTCATAATTTTCAAGTAAAAAAAAAAATGTTCTGCCCAACAAATAGGAAAAGAAAGTATTCCGCATTCCCGGAACTCAAAGTCTTTTAACACGAAGGCTTAACCTTCGCGTAACTTACACACGTGTACATATATACGTATATTTACTTAAGCGAGAAAAAAGTTTTCGCGATATGGAAGTTAAAATTATAGTTTATTATAAAAAAAAAAGGTCCAAATAGTGCTACTCACGATATCATTAGTACTTGGAGCAGCTTGTTCCGGGAAAATATTTCGCAGTTTTCTGACACTTCCGTTGACATAAAAACACAATGCAAAAATTTGCACATTATTTTGAAAGCGCGCTTTCTTTTTTTTTTTTGAAAACTGCAGCTACGCATTACAGTGTATCTTATAAAAAGCCTCGCTCCATTCACGCCCGAATATCATTTTGTCAAACTGTATAATGGATTTTTCACTTAGCATAAATGGATTTGGTATGCGGTAAATGGATTTTTTTTGTTGAAAGCTCACATATTGAGGACGCAAATAATTTTTAGCATTTTAGCAAAACGCCAGCGCCGTCGCGCTTTTCATTTTATTTCTGTCAAAGTGTTTTGCGAGCGGTTTAAAAGGAAATATTTACGAATCCAAAACGAGCTAATAATAAGGGTTAAAGAGTTCTTTACATTTCAGTTGAAAATTCAAATTCATTGTTTGCGTTTTTTTTTCAATCCACTTACAATATAAAGTGTAATTAAACTAAAATTTTTACATAATAACCATAGAAAACTGCCAGCGACTATTTCCAGTGAGTGGTTATATAAACCAAAAAAAAAAAAAATAATATTTTTAGAAATAAATTTAAACAAAAATTCTTCTATGTTAAAAAAGTCTTTCCAAACTCCATCTTTCATTTGTCGACAAAATTTCGAAAAACAGATCTCCTTTTCGATCTTACAATTCAACATAATTACTCAGCTGTAACTTTTTAACTACACTCATAAAAATAAATATTAAAGAGTAATAAAATATTCTTATATTAAATAAGATTTCCATTCCTTATATGGACAAAGCGAAATTCTATTTATAATAAGAATAAATTATTCTTAGAAAACATACTTATATAAAGAATTATTTCCACTTACTTCAAATGGATTTGTTTTAGAGAAAAGAATAAAATAGTTTTACTTCAAGAATATCCAACAGATAACCGCCCATGTGGAAATTGCCAGCACTGACAAACGGCCCAAGCTTGGGCCAGTACTGGCTGCCAGCATACGGCAGACAGCATTGGCCCAGCATTGTGGAAGAGCCGAATGACAACAGATTCTGTCGTATGCCGGATCAATAACGGCAGTTGAATTGTTTTGTTTAACGGGCTTCAGCCAGTACTGTGC
>JABFPN010007004.1:0-10839 GCA_022817305.1 Leptoteleia sp. ZL-2020 | reverse complement strand
TATTAAGGAAGTTTAATATTGAGTCAGACTATTACCTAGTCGGGCGTTCCTTATTAATGTATGCCTTAAAATCTCTAGCTAGGGCCCAGTCTGAAACTAGGAATGCCTGGTTTAGATTCTACTAGGGTAATGGCGGAAAAGTCAATTTTTCCACTTCAATCCGATTTTAGCTTGAGGGAAAAATGGAAAAATATTGTTATTTGAAAACTAACGTTCATCTAGAAAACTAACTTAAAAAAAAAAAAAAAATTATAAGGACCCGTTAATTTTTTAAGATACAGATATCCGATTCCATGGAAGGAGATTGCTTTAGTCGAATGCTTTTGCCGCCGCCGTAGTGGTGTTTTAATTCGAGTTGAAATGTCGATACAGTCATTAAAATGGGTCATCCACAAAAGAAGTGGCGCGCAGGCTGCGGACGCACTTACGTGCAGACTCTTAAGGGGCGCGCATTAAAACGACCCCCGTCCCCGTCCCGTTTTTCTTCCCCTAGAACCTCATTTAACAGTTCTTGTTTATAAACTGAAACAGGAAGCGGCGGAATATAGCTCCGCTTCTAATTACCCGGAGTGCTTTGCTTCTTTCATGGAAAGCGCAGCTCGCTAACCGCCGGATAAAGTTTCGCCCTGTCGGTAGTCCGCATGAATTAATCACTCGAGGTAGCCAGTATGGTGATTGTTCCTCCGCGACAGCGCTGGTACCGGCTACAAGTAAAAACCTAATAAATAGCCGGAAGAGAGTTCCCTGATAATTAAGTCCGCTTCGGAGAAAAGGACCGGGAGACGAACCCAGCCCACGGTGCCTTCCCTAACCCCTCCCTCCCCTACCCTCCCGTCATCCTCTCGCCGCCGCCTCGCATCCTCGAGATGGCTAATTAATTTAATTACAGCCCGCGACAGATTCCCTCCTACAAACTGCACCGGCGACCCTCGGCTTTCCTAACGTTCTTCCTTTCAGAGTTTTGGCGTATTTCCGACGACTCATGCAATTCGATCGGCGCGTCTTTTACTTTTCATTTATTTACTCTCTTTCACCTTAGATTACGGCGTCTTCGGGCATTCGCAACCCTTCATCGCAGGTTGCAGAAGATTTGCAATTCGTTGAGAATTGATGAGGAGATTAAGAACGGGAACGATTCGAGTGGGAAAGTCGAATTGCAGAGTAATGAAGACGTTAAAAGGAGCCGGACGGGTTCCGAACACCTTTTTCGTTTAATGCGGTAAAATTCGCATAATTTTTGCTGCAATGAAACGAATTGATTGGCCCCGAAATGTCTTTATTTATTAACAAACCAGTACTTTGCTTCTTGGTTACTTTGAATTTCAATCGCGTCGTTAATTTTCCCAAAGTTTCAATTTAAATTTTATAATTTAGTTTTCTTTACTGTTATGCGATCATTTTGTTTTATCAATTGCGTATAAAATATTTGCTTTTAGATGTTTCACGGTTAATTATTTTAACTGGGATTTTTTTTCCATTATTTTTATCATTCAATTCAGCCAGCTCGTCAAATATCGACATTATTTTGAAATTAAACGGCTAAAAGTGAGAAAGCCGGTAGCACAAACATGCCGCGTGGGGAAAAAAGTGTTCCCTAAACCACATGTCTTCGTTTTCCTCCACCTCAACTAGCTTCAATGTCATTCGAATGACCATCCGATGTAACGGCCTCCGCTACTTGCTTGGCGGTCATTAAATTTAATGCTTATAGACGCGGGCGTAAAATTTAATTAATCTAAAAGTGATTATGAGCAAAAGCGCATACGCAGGGCGTAACGGTGATTCTATCAGCGGCAATCGGCCATAAGCCCCGATGGCCGACCATAACCCTTCGCGCGCGTTTGACTTCACTCAGCGGACCTGACATAGCAACTGCGCGCTCGTAATCACCGGATCGAACTGCGCATTGGGACCGCGTTACGCGTACGCTCGATTTTCCAGTCGCGATTGTTTTTAACGCGATCCCGAAATCTGTCCGTCTGCGGGAGCCGCGCGAAGCCACTTTTCAAGTTGAATCGCGCGAAAGTCAGACAGCGTATACATCATTCCGCTTATCGGGCGAAATTGTGGAAGAACGCGGAATAAGTTGGCAGTAATAAACGCATTACGTATTCGAGATTCGTCGTTATAATTTGTCAGCCATTATCTTGGCAACGATGTAAGATTCGAAACTTTGAATGGATCCCTTCAAAGCGCGGTGGCGGCCGTACCGAGCGACCCAACTCCTTCGTTCAGACCTCATATTAATTCCGCAGGCTCGCTACGGTAATGTTTCGAGCTGAATCCCCCAGGGTGGCGTAAATGCATTCCCTTTAATGACGCGACCAATCGAGACGCCCTGAGATACGCGATCATCTTCACGATTACGCGCGGATTTTTGAATCAAAGGGGGCGTTGTTTTTATGCCCGTCGTTAGTAACGACCGCGTGCCTTGATTATCAATTTCGATTGTCATTTCTCGCGCCCGTTTTGGTAATGCTTCCCTCTTTTAAACTTTTTGCCGACTTTTATCCTTTTTTTTGCTTTAGTGTAATTTTTTTTTTACAGTTATGTGATACGAATCTTAAGAATGAAACATTTTTCAAATAATTAGAATAAATGTTTGAAATGATAGAAGGAGCTGGGACGATATAAGAGTTTGTCACTCTACGTTTCATTATAAAAAGATGGAAGATAAATTTGATTTGCTTTGCTTGTACTTGATACATAAATTAGGGAGAATATTTTGAGGATTACAATTTTACCTAACCAGGAACCCTAATCGCGAGTGCTCGTGAATCAACTCACTCGTACAAAAACTGTCAAATTATTTTTACACTAAGAGAAAAATGTCTGAAAAATTCGTACTCTTTTTTTTTTTTTTTTTTTTGTAATGCTAGGACATAGCACACAAAGCTACAAAATGTATTTAAAAAAGAAGGGAATATTATGATTTCTTATTTTTTTGACATACCAGATTCATCTGGTATGTCAAACGAGAAAACTTATTATTATAAATTTTTTTTTCTCGAGGAAACGAGTACTCTTATCAATAGAAAACGTTCGATATTCAAGGAATTTGCAAATTCATATGCATTTCAGAAGATAGTTCACAATTAGACCCATAATTTCATGAAAATCAATTAATTCCAGTCCACCAACATGTCCTATATGAACCAAATGAACAAACTCTCGCAGTTATCAAAGTCCAATGGTCTACCAGAGGCCGTTAGCAACCACTACTCTTCCGTGCTCTCCTCCCTTGATGTCCTTAGCTCTATCTATCTGATCTAGTTTAACATCTACCCAAAAGTCGTGCCCCTCGACGAAAACATCGCGGTGTTTTGGGTCGTCTAACATTGCAACGTGCGTTACACGATCGTTTCAGTGAGAGGGATAGACGTCGAGTCTCATAAGTGCAGTTAGGATAACCAAAATGGTACCAGCTATTCGTAAATGGTCCTATTCATGGTTAGAAGGATTGCTCTACTCCACTCAAATCAATCTCATCGACGAGTCCTTACGTTTACGTAATAAAATACAGTATTTAGATAAGACTATTTTTACATTTACAATTTTGAGAATTCAATTATTTTTATAAAGAAAATGTATTCGTATGCTGATTTATGAGATGCTGTTTAATCGTCCGTTCAGTGTAAATTTAAGTTAAATAAAAATGTAATTCGAAATCTATTGTATAGATAATAAGTATTTATCTATATAATATGTATATATATAATAATTATATTCAAGTCCATCAGGTACGTCACAGCATTAATTTTCTCATCATTGTAATAAAAGACATAGTTGCACGAAGTATCTGAAAAAAATAGCAGTACCTGAGAGACTACGTAAGGTTTTAACAGGAGAAAATATTGTAGCTGAGGTACAAAATATCGCCTGTTCATTGAGATTTGGATAAAAGAAATTTTTAAATGACTGTTAATGACTTACATCCGATAAAAGTTCAAAAGATACTATGTACAAGCCATGTGTAGTAAGGTAACAAATTTTATTACATCGAAATTGTAATCTGTATATTATTTTGCGAATTAAAGTAGAAAGTTGTGTCCAATGTGTAAAATATCTGTTAAACCAAAACGTTCAGTTACTGTCTTAAACTATATTAATACTGTTTTACACTTTCTGTAAAAGTCTAATCTTACTTACATATCATTATATAAAGTACTATAGTCAATAATTTGCTGACCGTAATAAATTATGAAAAATAAGAAAATAAAATTCCTCACTATTCCCACCATACTTCTAAATAGTGAGACTTTATTTCCTTCCCATATCAAGACCTAAAAATTATTTTTTATAATTAAATTAAATTACTGAAAAATGTCATGACTGTATTGTATACTGTGAAATTAAGATAAAAATAATTCTTAGTAGTTTAGATAACTTAATCAAGTACTCACTTGGAAATAAAATGCTGCTAAAAAAACGAAGTTACCAAGTACTCTTATCAGGCAAACTGTACTGAATGTCGTCTGATATAAATTAAAAAATCTATACATAAAGTTATGTAGATTTAATAATTTTGTTTGTTAATCTTATAATATTATTTCTCCTATATTATTATCACTTTTAAAAATATACATAATCAAAATCTTTCACAACATAAGTTTCTTATACTGATACCAAATCTTGTTTAAAAATTATAATAAATTAAAAAAATGTCCAAACGAACAATTTTTTTAGAAACTATAAGCAACAATTTTTTATGAAATTTAAACGACTTTTCTGTGAAATTTAGATGCACTTTTTCTAAAATGTTGACTAAAACAAAAACAAAATTAACGTTACAAAAAGCAAAATTAATACTCTATACAATCTTGGTGAAGTTTGAAGCATTCCGTTACTTTTTTATTAATTACTGTTTCTAATGTGTGTAAATGATTGTTGTAATTTTTCTCGTTCAGTATCTGTAATTTCTCCCTAAAAAATATTTTTATCAATATCTACTATTAATTGAAAATTTAAAAGAAGACTATATATAAAGATGTTATTTTCACGGTGTTTCAATTAATCTAAAATTTTAATTAAAGATGTATATGTTATTAATTACCTGAAAAACTGAAACATTGTACAATTATGCGTTATAAATAATGCTATCAAAGTTTCATATGCGAAGCTAATTGAAACTGCTGATAATGTATAAGAAATATGATACGCGGATGATAAATAAAAATCCAAGTCGCTTCTATCTCCCAATATAGTTATTGGATATAAAAGACTAGGTTTTGGTAAAAACTTTGCAGGTATTACCGCCTTAAGAAATTTCGGTAATATTTTTAATACTATGTACACACCGTGACTTCCGAATGACCATACTACGAAAAGAAAATAAGCAACATACTCTTGTAATGCTTTCGCGTATAAAACATTTTTATCTTAAAATTATTTAAAAATATTTATATATATTTCTGTCAAGAAACTTTTTATAAAATTGTAATTTAGAATAACTTTTTTTTTATTAAAAACAAATCGCTCTATTAAAACGAGGACAGTTAAATATTTTTAAATAATAACAACATTATCTTTATATGTATACTGAAATATAATGTAAGATGTAATTTATACTGATTTCTCAGATGTCTTATTTGACGGACATGTAAACATTTTGTATTGGTCAAGTCAATTTGATGTTTATTCCAATAATTTTCCACATGATTATATAACCTTTTAATCTACGTAAAAAATCATTAATATAATAATAATTAATCAAATTTAAATGCTAAAAATTAAAATTCATTATTCCTGTAATTTGTTCTGAATTTAGTTGTAATCTATACTTAAAAATTAACTTACGTTGTTAGAATGAACGATATAAGAAACTAAACATGTAAGACTTATGAACAATGCAGCTGTCATTATAATAATTACAATTGTCATTGGAGCTCTATATCTAATGGAACGCCATAACAAAATCTAATGGAAAATTTTTCATAAAAATGTCCAATTGTTATGAAATAATGTTAGTTGTACTGATTTATATTTTATGTATTTATGACAATATATGATACCAATTTAAAATACATGTAAAGATGTGCCCATATTGTATATATAAATATCAATATCTTCAATTGACGATGGCAATTCGGATACAAAACAGAGACACTTAAAATTGTTTTAAACAAATACATCTTTTTATAATCAAAGATTAAAAACGTTTTTTTACTCATGCTAAATTATTTATAATATTTTCGATTAAATGGTTATAACAATTGTTGTCTATCTAATATAGGAATATCATATTTTAATTACAAATTTTTAGTAAGATAAAATAATTAATTGAATTAATTGACAAAAGCATTCGAAATTATACTTCATAAAAAAGTTGTACGTATAAATCATTGATTCAATTAATAAAATAATATATTAATATTAATTAGAAACAAGTAATTAGTAATTTTCAACTTTTAATTACACACTTTCTTAGTTCCAGGTTTTGTTTTTTTTTTAACAATTGAATTTAATATAATTTTAAAAGGAATTTAATTATTATAATTTTTATCTACTAATCATTTATTCTTTATTCTAAAATATATGTATCACAATTGAAATAAATGATAATTATAAAAGTATTATTAAACATAAAACAGGAAATTGTATTAGATTGATCTGTTAATCTTAAATTAAGCTGTTATATAATAAATTCTACTTTAACGTCATCTTCCACATTTCCTATATCATTAGACGAAGATTACATTAAATTTTCTAACGTGGGAAATTAAATATCTATCCCATCTGTATCCTCGTGACATGTATATGAAATAAAATAATTATAATTGCAAGTATATTTCCTACATTCAAAGTTAGATCAATTATATTGATTATTTAATAATTGTACTTTGTACATGATGTAAGTCTCTTTCAGTTACGAAAAGTAAATAGCAAACTGATTTATATTCGAAAGTATTTTATGACATAAACAGAGCCAAAAAGAAACTTAACTAACTTATCACTGATATTTTTGTTACAATACAGTAGTCAAGTACAGTGTTTTTCATTACTATTTTTTAAGGTTGGTTAAACATTAAATTATGGTTGCAATTTACGTACAGTTTTAAAAGTAATAAAGATTTATTATATTTGAACATATTTTAAAGTGTATATTGCTGGAATCGGAAGCTAATGTGTGAACGTTTCATAAAATTAATCTGTGATGGTAACTAGGATTGCAATAACGACAGATTATTGTACGAACGTAAGCTCTTAAATCTTTAATACAAATTATTAATAAAATATAAGTGACATATACCTGGAAAACTTAATATACATAACGAAATAATACAATGATACTTTTAAATTATGCTGAAGAAATAAAATTTAACTAGAAAACTTTTGAAAATTATATATGAATTTATATGGCTTTTTAAAGAGTATTCGTGAAATTTATCAAAAATCTTGTTTCTACGTGTATAAAGCAATTCTTCTTAATAGCAATGTAATATTTCTCTAATTACTCCCCGAAGTACAATTCAAAATTAAAACGGACTTCAGATTCTCGTAGGAAAAGTAAAATTTACTGGGTGGATGGTACTTTTCCGCGGAAAGGGGAAAAGCAAATTTTTCAGCAGCCGACGAAAAAGTTAGTCTGGCTGTTAGGGTCGTAATACACCATAATGCCGGTACTTAGCAGAGTATAAATAAAGCGTTAAATCCGTGCTTAGTAGCTTTAATCTGTATTTTTCTGAGGATGCCATCCGGAATACATTACGGCGCGGGGACTTTATAGTCACGCTGGCCATAATGGGCTCCACCGGCCGCCGAAAAGAGCGTTTGCACTTTGTAAAACAATCCGATACGCGTACCGCCTGAGTTATGACGCCTCTAAAAGGATCTCGCGAATTAATCGCAGACCCTTAATTTCGATAATGGACTCTCCACGAATCCGAAAATTCCGCCCCACCGAAGCATCCCTGCCAATGACTTCGGAAACGTAACGACGCAACTTGTACGTTTCTTTTCTTCGTTTGTCGAAGTAAATTCCGGGCGTAAGAAATTCACAACCCCCGCGGGAGCGGAAAAGACAAACGCTTTTACAGCCTGGCCAGATTTAAAGAACCGCAGCCCCGACGTAGGTTTTAAGTATTTGATTACGGCCCCGCCGGCCCGTAACTTGTCCGAATAACTACCCAGCAGGTGCATGACTGCCCCGCATTCACACACCGGTCCTTTTTTTCGCCGCGCGCGATACTTTGTTACAGCACCCGTTAATTTTAACGCGCTCTACGTGCCTCCGATTTTTTAAACTTGCACTTTTTATGCCGCTGAAATTTTTACAACCAAGTAAAAACGCTTACTTCGTCGAGGGCTCCGAAATTACTCGAACTTACGCGCGAGATACGTTCGTTGCAGCTAAACGATTTTCAATTGTGCGTTTTTAATGATTTTACATTTTCGTGTTTATTGTACTATTGCACTATTTCACGACGGCACTACATTGCATAATAGCAATAAACATTTAAAAATATTTTATAAATAATTTTCAAAAATATTCCTACGTTCGTCTCGTGAAATAAAGTTAATACATATACACTGAGAAAAAAGTTATATTGAATATTACTATACAATATGAGTTCTAACAGATATCGTCTATGGTGTCTACGAAATTACTATACCGATTATAATGAAATTTTCCATTCGATATAATAAAATTTAATATACTAGTATGATAATAATCACCAAAATAACAAACAAATTTACAACACTAATATAAAAAAATTTACCATATCGAATGGAAAATTTCTTTATAATTGGTATAGTAATTATGCTGACACCATAGATGATATCTGTCAGAACTCATATGGTATAGTAATTTTGAATATAACTTTTTTCTCAGTGTATATTACTGTAATATTAAAAATTATTTTCTTGCGAGTATACTTATAACTCCCGGTCCTACTGTCATCTTTAACTTAAACATTTCCTTAACTTTTTCCTAAATTAAAGGGGGAGTAAAAACAATTTCATTTCACGTTTATTCGCAAATTTCCTGAATTTTTTATGAAATTTATTTTCATCAAATTTCATCGGCCTGCAGTGGCATGAAAACTATCGTGTCATCGACAGTCGCGCGTTACTTCAATGTGGGGAAAAAAAGTCGATGAAAAAAAAAGCCAAAGCGCGCATTAGTTCGGCACGTTCGAAATTGAAATGAAATTTTAAAATAATAATACAAACGAGGGATAAAGCTGGTTGTTACGCACTATCGGCATAGCGGTGGAGATGATTGCGATATCTCACTTGGCGTGAATTATAAGCTTTGCCAGCGATCACGTGAAAGAACTGGCGGATCTGTCAAGTGCATGCACTTTGCAATACGCCGCGCAGTGCATTCGATGTGTCATTGCCAATCGTTTTGATAATCAACGACGACGCTATAGGCGATCGTGTACTATCCAATTTTGCTTTTTATCGCGATACCGCTTCATTGTAGTTTGTTTTACGCGCGTATGATCGGTACATCTCGTGGTATTTTATGATTAGTCGCGGATATTCCCGGCTGATTCGTACCTAACTTTACATTTCGTAGCAATGATCGACGTATGTTGCGATACGAATGGCAAACACATTTCCCATTACTTTGTTGCTTCGTGAACGATAACGAAATTTTATTCCTAACAAAAAAATTATTGAAACTTACTCGTCAATAATCATCGCGACATAAACATAACTTTGTTTGGAATTACAATAATTTTTTTATTTTATTTAAGTACAGTATTATGAACAAATGGGGAATCAGTATAAATGAGTTGCTCGGGGGAACAGAATGTTAAGTGCCAAAAGGAACGTTTTGACATGGAGAACAAGTGAATTCCTCATTAGACTGCAAATTTGAATAATGTTATTTTCACTTTCATTTTATTAAGTTGATTGTATGAAAGGGGTGAAAATAATATCTATCTAGGGTTATAAGTACATTTCCTGAATAAGTGTTAATAGTATATTAATTAATAAGAAAAAAAGTCGTTAATTCCACAATAGTCTAAGCAATGAAATTGACCGTGTTTTTGTAATTTTTTTTTAATCCTAAAACCACAATAATGTTCTTAATCACCTTAACCCCTTCTCCAAATTGCTCACCAGCTTCTTAATTAACATTTGTCAGTGAAAAACATATTATATCTCTGAGGAACGACAATTCTCAAAGCCGAAAGATTAATTACAACCGGGAACATGAATTGAAGTAGCAAGATTCACGATATTTCTTGTTGGGTTCTTATCTGTATCTGGCTTCTAACGTAATGACTCAGTTTCCTTCATCCTGTAAATGTAAGGTTTGCTCTTATTGCTTTTCAAACGGAGTCGCGATTTCGCTACGTCGTGCAAAGTCTCGTTACAGATCGTTCGGAGCTATTATTCTGCGGCATTTTCGGCTTTTTTTTCAGCAATCAGTGTGAAATGATTTGAACAAATTCTGGAAATAAAGGTAAAGTGGAAGACCCAATTGCTGCTAAGGCCACTATTACTACTCACTCCATATTTCTACTATTACTACACGGACAGTCAAAGTCTGATGAAAATGGCTAAATTGTTAGTAAACTAGTCATATACTTGACTAAACTGAAAAGTTATCTTAAGTTAGTAGAACACATCGGTTTGACAATAATTATTGTTTCCAAACTGACAATAGTTGTGAACATACTAATATGGTAAGTTCTCAATTTGTTACATTTAATTATATTAATAATATAAAAAATTAATAAATATAAATGGAACTACACTGAGAAAAAGAATATATTAATTTTTCGTATATAGTTAGGAAACTGAGACTATACGGAAAGTATAAGAAAATTTCAAATAAAATGTATGAAAGCTTAGCATTAAGTATGCGAAAAGGAAACA
>JABFPN010007003.1:0-10839 GCA_022817305.1 Leptoteleia sp. ZL-2020 | reverse complement strand
AAAAATTACGTCGTATTTGAAAAACATAAATGATTTTATATACCGAATAATATTCTCCCAATGCCATAAAATTAACGTATTTTGGCCGATTTTTAATTTTTGTCGTTTAAACAATTATAAATAAAAAGACACTGACTCCGTGATATAGCGCTGACATTTCACCTTAAACAATTATAAATAAGACACTGACTCCGTGAATATAGCACTGACATTTCACCTTAAGACTTTTGTTACTGTATTCACATCGATGTGGCTTTAAGCAGACCTTCGTTAAATTTTAATTAGATTTTGCTGTGACTTTTATCTAACTTTGATCTAATTTTGATCTGATTTTGATTTAATTTTGATTTGATTTTGATTTAATCTAGAAACGTAATTCCACTCCTGATTATATAAGTGCATCTTTTTTTAATTGAATGAATTGTTTGAACCTGAGGGCGTCATCGGTTGAATGTTTTTCGAACTTTGCTAAGTTTTAAGGATTCTATTGAAAATCTGGCATTATAAGTGTGTCTTTGTCTTTCAATGTAAGTAAGACAAAGATAAGTTTATATTGAATATCATTCACTGTATTCGATAACGTATTGGCGAACTGCTATTTGCAGGTTATTTTTTAATGAAAATAGGACGATTTGTCAACAGGAATCGTATACATGTTTAGTTACAGTTCTAAGAAGGAAAACATTTATTTGACGCGATTGATATATTTATGCACTTTAAAAAATATTTTCATTAAATGAAAACAGTAATGTGAAAAAGAAAGAAATATCAGAAATTGATAAAGCAATTACGTATTGCAAATTTCAGTGAAATATCAACAGTGCTTTACTCAAAATGACTACAGCTTTGTATTTGGAGCATTATTTAGATAGTAAATATATTTTTATATATAATATATATTTAATAAATAATGCATTTAATAATGATAATAATATGCATTTATGATTTATATTTTTCATCTAGATACAGTGTTTTTTTAATATGTTTAAACTTGTAATATATAACTATTTCAATTGTTGATAATTCTACTTATTTAAGTCAAATATTTTAATTTATTTTATAATCAATTGCAATATATTTATTTCAATTACAGTCACACATTTCTTATTGTACTTTGTTAAGAATATTTATTCTAACAGACTTTATATTTTGTGAATTCAAATATTCTACTGTAAATACATTTTATTGTCAAATTCAATTTGACATTTGTTATTTGCTAATGTTTTTAATAATGCTGGTTTGTTGTCTAAATAATAATGGTGAATAATTTATAAAGTCTTATACAAACATAAAAATTTAATTCCAAAACTAAATATTGACAGAACAAAGAGCTTCTGTTGATACGTTTAATTATAAAAACTATTTTCACATAAGAAGCTATGTTACAAACATAAAACACTGGATTATCACACATTTGCTTTTCACTTATTTTCTCTTTCACATATTTGCTTCTTTTTCGTCTTGCCAATCAGTGAAAAACACAAAATCCTCCGAATCTGAATAATAGTTAAAATAAAAAAATTTGTATTGCAGTTGCGCAGTAACTTTCTGCGCTGGAAAAGCAAATGTGTGGAAATCAAGTTTAAATGAAATAATTTGTATAATGAAAAATTAATTGTTATTTAGGCTTGGAACATCTGCCAATAGAATTGCAGAGAAATTTCACGTTGATGCGAGACCTTGATGCGAGAGCTCAAGGACTTTCAAAAGACATTGATAAGCGAGCTGATGAATATTTAAAAAATTTGAAGACAGAGAGTATGGAAAAGAGGAAAGAACAACTTGCACATATCCAGAGTTTATTTAACAAAGCTAAAGAGTACGGCGATGATAAAGTACAACTTGCTATTCAGACCTATGAATTAGTCGACAAACATATAAGACGCCTCGATGCGGATCTGGCGAGGTTCGAGGCTGAAATTCAGGAGAAATCTCTCAGTAACAGTCGAGCGCAGGAAGAAGGTGGCAATAGTACTGCCAGCAAAAAGGGTGGCAGAAAGAAGACCAAGGAGAAAGAAAAGCGAAAAAAGGGTAGCAGTAACGCTAATATTAGTAGCGAGGATGAATTTAAAAATGCAAGAAAGAAGCAGAAGAAAGGTAAAGTATCTGTGATGGTAATAAAATTGATATTAAATCCTTTAAATTCATTATCAACTTTAAGTATTGTGTATTGTGTGTAAGAAATTTCTAAAGAAAATAAAAAAATAGACTTAAAATATACTTATACAATTATAAAAATAAAATACTTCATTTTATTAATTTCCATATTTGTTGTTTTAATTCAGTACTTTTAAACTTATATATAAAAAAATGAGCATAGTAAAATTAAGTATATTTTTCTGAATGCATAAAATAGCTTTTGAATAAATATAACGTTGAACATAAATTAAATGCAAATGAAAATAATCGTATATTATGTAACTAGTAAGAAAATACTTGTTACAAGCCTTGTTACATGTGATATTTGATGTAACAGGTATAAGAAAAGTATAGTTTATCATGTTTTCTTAGTGGAATGTACAGAGTAAACAATTATTGTCCTAGGTCAATAATATCTCATTATTTACATGAACGATAATTGGCTGTTTTCCTTTTGCTAAACACCCTAGTGGAAATGATTTGCTGAAAAATGCTTTAAATCAAGTTATTTAAATAATTGATTTTTTAATAAAAATCATGATTTAAATCACTTTTTTTTGGTTGGGGGATAAAAATATATAATGTTACATTAATTAATGCAATTTTATTATTTTTTATATAAATAAAAAATATAAAATTGGCTACAGAACGTTTACTAAGTCCTGAATGCCACTAACAGATACACTTTATTTTGAATCTATTTCAATGGTCAAACGTTCTTTTAATAATAAACACACTGAGAATAATTCACGTCCCCAATAGTGTCTATATTATAACTACACCTAAAGTTTAACAACTTTGTTTTTGGTAACTCTGCGAAAACGCGCGCGAATTTTCAAATATAATAAAAAAATTTTTTATTATATATATACATACACGGAAAAAAAATATGCACTACTAAATTTCTATTTAAGTTAGATATATTGTTTGGCCATTACTGGGATAAGTAGAAATTATAATTATCGTAGCCAAACAAATCAGCCATACAAATTTGTCTAATACAAAACACAGTGAAATCCAAGTAGTTTTCGTTGACATATTGAGGTTATGTTGAGTCCCCATAAGATAAGTGTATAGTTGAATCAGCCATACAGTTTATGTAACGTTTAAATTCATTTTAGTCGATTTAATATCTAGGTCCTTCTGCAAATAGAATAAATTCTTACTAAATTAGTTAAAAATTGCTAGATAAACTCATTTACCTACCTACCAAACGAATACTTTTTGTTCCCGTGTATTTTTTTATTATAAATTTTCCATTTAATAATAAAAATCGAAAAAATCCGATTTAAATAAAAGAAATCTGATTTAAATAAAAAAAATCTGATTTTTTTTTTATTTTTATCAACCCTAAAAAATGCTGAAAATTGCTGAAAAATATTGAAAAACACTGAAAACCTGCTAAAATTGGGACAGCAGTTTTCATAATTCATTTTCACAAGAGCAGACATGAACACTTTTCATTCAGAAGTTATACAGAATTAATAATTGAATCTGTTTCAGCTGTTGCTTCCTCTGCAACTACTGGAGCTGTTGGAAGTGGAGCGCAAGCAGATGCAACAGCTTTAGGTCACTCAGCAGACGTTTTGGATATGCCTGTAGATCCAAATGAACCGACCTATTGTTTATGCCATCAAGTTTCGTATGGTGAAATGATTGGTTGTGATAATCCAGATGTAATTATTTTCAACTTTTTAACATAACATTAATTAGACAAACAATTTAATCATATCAAATAACTTGAAATAACTCAGTCAATAATTATTCGTATTAAGTTATTTTATTTCAGTAATAACTTGCAATTAAATTATAATAATAAATATATATATATATTACGTTTTTAATTATAATAAATCCTCAAATATACTTTACTATTTTGTATTGGAAATGTGCAAAAGCAATCTTTTTTTCATGTTTAATTAATTGCATTTTATTAATTTTTTTACAGTGCCCCATAGAATGGTTCCACTTTGCCTGTGTTGGATTAACAACGAAACCAAAGGGAAAATGGTACTGTCCCAAATGTACTCAAGATCGTAAGAAAAAATAAACGGTTTAATCGATTTACGAACTTCAAATTTTTATATATATTTTCTTGTAATTTTATTCAACAAAATTATTAAAAAATATTTTATAAATTTATGCAGCATTTATTGTCCATTAATAATGTGATTCTTTTACACCAAGTTACGTTTTTAATGTGAGAATTATAAAAAATAAAATCAAAATATTGTCCCAAATATCGATCACTCTGAGATTATACTGGCTAGGTTGAATTATCTTTTTGAAAAATTTGTGATATTATTACGAATCTGTAATGTTGATGTATAAAAATGTTGGTTTGAAGTAATCAATATAACTTAAAAAATACGTTATACATTATTTCTTACAACCATAATTTGTTGTGCGATGAATGTTTTTATACATGTGCATGAACTCATAAATGATGTATTATGTATTTTATCCACCTTAAAAATAAAATATATTCGTAGCCCTGCGAGCTACTAACATATTTCATTTTCACGGTAAATAAAATATTGTACTCAACTCGAACAAAAAGTGATTTCAGGTTGGTAACCCTTCGCCTTTGATTTGGGTTACCATCTTAAAACCACTTTTTTCCTCGTTGAGTAATAAACTAATATATGTTTACATTGAAATCGGTATTTTTTTGATTTTATATTTATTTTGATTCAATCAAAAGAATCGGATTTCATAATATATAATATAAAAATTTAGAGAAAAAATTAAGTAATAGATATATGAATTTTGTACAAAATATTTATTCAGCCCTTGATCATTTTTAAATGCAAAAGGTTACTTTCATACAAGATATTTTTAATGTAAAGCATAGTAAAGCGTCCGATACAGTGTTCCATATCAAAAAATCACTATAGATTATTGTCTATCTTCGAACTTCGAATAAAGAAATTTATCATTTTTAAACAACATTGAAACATGTTGCTGCAAAGTGTTGCTTAATCAGTGACTAATTAATTAATCTCTAATTGTACTACTCTAACTGAGTTCGATATTTTCAATGCCGATCTTGGCATTATGATAATCTTGAATTGTATTAAAATTAGCATAAAATTTTAATACAACGGAAAAATTTCTTTCAGAAATTAACATTGGACAAGCGTTGCGCTGAAAATTACTGTAAAATTACACGTTAGTTATTTTAGTCTCCGGTTAGAATTCAAATTGAATTATGTATATTAGGAAGATTGTCACGCATAATGTTTCGCGTTATTTTTAGGTTTGTTGTTATTGTTATTATTTTTACTGCTACTTCATTTGAGTCATTTCATAGACTGATGATTGCGCCATCTAACATGGATAGTAGATAATCTTTAGTTACGCAAATAGTAACAGTAAGAATATAATTATATTTTAATTATTGTAATTTTACAGCTAAATTTTCAGTGCAAAATTAGATAACTTAGTTTATGGCAATCCTGGTTGTCGGTTACAACATTGACTAGGAGGTACAGTCCAATTGTATTGGTAGCTCATGCGATTACTAAATTCTTTGGCACAGAGAACACCAGTGTTCTGATAATTTTCATACAGGGTTTTCATGTCGTCTACGCTTCGTTTGTGGGTAACAATGTACTGGTTTGAACATCCACGAGATCTATATTCCGTGTCAAAGCGCACGTCGTGTTTTCGTTCCACATTTGCCACTGGCGCTAGCCAAAGCCCCACGGACACATCTTCGGAATTGTATAGTCTGAAAGTTGTATGTAATATTGTTGCGGTATTGCAAATAAGAAATAAAATTCAATTAAAGTGCCGGCCAAGAGTTTGAAACTTACAATCTTTTGCCCCCACTGTATGTTTGAAAAATTATGTATAAATCTTAAGAGAATATATCTGTACTTTTATTCTGTAAAATATCTTACTTATTTTGTAAGTATATTTTATTCTTTTATTTTGATATTTTAATTTAAGCGATTTCAACTTCATATAATAAAGTAATAGATATGTTCCCTTAGGATAAAGAAATGTTGTTATTATTAAAGTAAAAGGATTAGACTGACAGTTATATATTATTTTAAATAAATGTACGTACCAAGAAGTGTATAACAAATAAGAATTAAAGTTTAATCCAAGTAAAATTTAAGTATTTACTTATAAAAAATAAAGCAATAATAAAAATAAAATAGAAATGATAATTTTTGAGTTTTTAATTATTCTATTATATCCTCTACCTTCCTTATTTAAGGAGAATTTCTGATTATCAGAAATCTTGATAGTCTATTGAAAATCTTTTAAGTAATTTTAATTTGATGTACACTCGACATCCACACATTTGCTGTTTTCGGGACCGGAAACGTTCACACATTTTCTATTCCTGCGAAGAAACTGATTGGTTGAAATAAAAGGTTGGCAGAAACTGATTGGCAGTTCCAATCCGTAAAACAGCAAATGTGTGAAAGAAAAAGCAGAAAATGTGTGGAAGAGAAAATAAGTGAACGGTAAATGTGTGGAAGTCGAGTGTAGTAGAATTTTTTAATATATACAATAAGTTTTATCAAAACTTAAATGTTGTGTTTAATTATTTTTCAAATAAATAAGTGACCGGAAACACAAATAATAAATTATGGCAATCTTATAATTACTTCAAGTAATCCTTATTATTCGCAATAAATGCAATAAGATTACTAGACAATACGTATCCCCCTCCTAAAGCATATGGCAAATAATAATCACAAAATATCCAATCAGGTTCTCTCCAAGGTCCATTTTTCTTAACTGTGGCTTTTCCATTGAAAAATCCCCAATACAGATCCTTGTTTCCAGGGGTCAGATCCCATTCTGCTAGCTCTTGCAATATTTCATAAAGTACCACGAAAGTGTCATCGTCGCATTTCATTAAATAATCAAAGTAATAGTTCTCGTGCACATGAGAAAATGCATACAGGATCTTTTTAGTCAAGGTGCTGTAAGAATCCCGAATTTTGGATAGAAGCAGCAGGTCACCGTACTTGGTTTCCTCGGATTTCAGAGTGACAAGCTGTTCTGGCTCTAAATTCGCGGTGCCAATCACAAACAAGTGCCTGACTTGACTGTTTTTCTCAGACAACCAGGTCTTTCTGATCGCGTATCTTTGCCTCAAATTATCTTGACCGCTCAAAATTAACACCACTAATCGATAGCGGGACTTGTGCGTCACGGAATTTCTTTCCGCATGACCTTCCTGTCTCAACAACAGTAAACTAAACATACACAGAATGATTAATAACAGCGCTATTATTAGTGTTGGTATTCTCACTTTAGTGCAAAGCTTTTTTATGAACATAGTTATTCCTTTAATAAAGGTTGTTGCCCTCGGATCTTCAGCCGTGTGCCATTGTTTGTTGTTGACTGCGGCAATGTTACCGCGAGTGTCATAGGTTATGTTTGTATATAAGTAGTGTACCTTATGCTACCTCATAGGTTCCTTTTGTTATTTTGGAAAATTTAACATAACAGTATAAATTATTTGTGCTATTAATAATATTTAAGCATATGTTTGCACGAAATATTTTTTAAAGCAAAAATTTAGGTGACCACTCATTAAATTTCAATTATTATTAAAAATCTAATTCAGAGATTAAAGCTCCTCCGTGATGTAGACATAGACACATTCCTGAGAAGTAATTCCTCCCTCAAGTTGGTAGTTTGTATGAATTGGTGGCATTCAAAAAGTATAATCATTGCTGTCAATATTATCAAATAAATAAACACTGAATATGTTTTCTTTGTTGTTATTACATTTTCTATGTGTTACCGAAGATATTCCTCTTCTTCCTTGATTTGGCTATTGGATAATTAGACAATTGATTTTTGCTGGCATATCAGTCCGCGTGTATTTTATTTGAACTGGATACGCGAATAAGCCAATAAAGTGGGAGGGGGTACCAACGTATACAATTGTAACGTGTAATATGCACATGCGCTGTTTTACCAATATTAAATGATTTTGTCTAATGTAGATGGCTTAATGAAATTCGCGAGATTCTCACAAGTGACAAGGGCAATCTAATGGTAGTATATTAGGACCGAAGAAACGTATACTGGTAGGTCCGATGCACCTAGGAAAGGGTTAATAACTAAATACAATATCTTGGAGAAATCAATTACGTTTATGTCTTTCGCCTTTTCGCATTTCGCCTTTCGCCGTTGCCAAGCCCTAGGTGCGACTTTGACCTTTTTGCTTTTGTGAATAATTTTTTTTACTTTTACATCAACAAAATTAATTGTACTATTTAATGTTAATATTTTACAAATTCCACAAATAAATAATACATCAGCCATATCTTACAATGTTTAAAAGATAATTTAATTTAGTTTTTAAAAATAATTATATTATATGGAACTGAAAAATGAAACGTTCTTAAAATTGAGCATACAAACAAACAATGTTTGTAAACACCTGAAAGGTCAAATTAACGAAATAAAAACAATAATATTGTTTGTTTACATCCGAAGGACATACATATGGATGTAAATATAAAACAAAAACAAAGTTTATTTTATATTTTGTATCTTGAAGAAGTTTTCTTTTTCAATATTATTTATATCTCAGTTTATACAATTTGTATCGGCGACAAGGCCGATCGAGCGGATTTCGCCGCTTGCACTTTCGCGGCAGATTTTCGCGTACATTATTTCATATTTTCGGCTTCCGATAAGCCGTCTTTATTTCAATTCTAATACTACACTTTATTTTCTTTCGCCGTATATCTCCTATCAGCGATATTTGTAATCACCATCTACGTCATCCAGTCATCAATTAAATTGCCTCACTGTTTTCATTTAATATTTCGGTCATTCACCTTTTCTTATAATTCCTCAATTTCAATTCCTTTTAAATTTGTATCTCCTACTTTCCCCTCTCCCTACACCGCTATTCCCCTCATTTTCATCCAAACATATAAGTACCGCCGAATAATTATTAAAGTTAGTTAAAATTCAACATTCGCAACGCATATTATTCATTTTCCATCTTTATTATACATTTTACGCAAAGTGCGCTTTTTCTTTTCTTTTGTTTTCCCTTTCTTTTTTCATTATTAATAAACGGTTTTCATTAAGTTTATTCGCTGCCTTTTTTTCTTTCTCGACCTTTCCCGTTCCCGGCAAACGCGGTTAGCGGTGGCGCTAACACAGTTATAGTAATTTTATTTATAAATATTGATATACTGAAGTAAAATATTTAAGTCTAAAAATAAGACAGTATTAGCATTTAATTTGAAATCTTAAAAATTGTTAATAATTAAAAATATGTTATGATATTAATAAATAAAATTTATTTTTAATCTAATATTAATAAAACTATTTTTTATACAATAACATATATGTGCATTTGTGTTATTATTGTTCTAATACAATATCTTGTATCTACCTTAATTCGTATATTTCTTTATAATCTATCTAGTTTTTAAAGTTTATATTTATAAAGTCTAAATAAAAAAAGTTTATAATTACAAAATTAGAAACAAATATATGGTAATTGGGTGAAATTGTATCTTAGGCAATTTTCCATTTTCCAATTATATATATGAACCCAATAAGAGTTATAAGAGAATATGACACAATTTGTACAAAAGTTATTTATTAGAAGTATGTACAGTATAATATAATACATTTTTTTTAACAGTTACTTTTTTCAACTGTATGTGGAATAGTTCCTGCCAGCTGGGTTTTCATCTGCAAAAAAAGAAATAAGTAATAACATTGATTAGAATAAAATTTGTATAAATATAGTTGTACATTATATATGTATATATATAGTTTTTAATTATTATATGCTATTAGGGAAGAGTAAAAGCTATAAATATTAAACATTAGACATTATAATGTTTACAATTAAATTATTAATATAAGGATGCTGACCTGATACTCAAAGTATTGGTTTATAAAATTATAAACTGCAGCAGTTAATAAAAATAAAATGAATAATAATTTTGTAATGTAGTCACCAGACAGCCATTCTATTAAGAGAGTAATTTTGACTAATAATATGTGCTTCGAAGTAAAACTACAACAAATGGTGTAAACTAGTTTTCATTATCACTAAATTTCAGTAAAATAATCTTAATTCACACCATTTTTCATCAGTCTTTTCCAAAAATTGTGCTATTATAGACGTTAATATTCTCTGGGAGCTAAAAAAATGGCTGTCTGATTATTATGTTACAAAATAATAATTAGTATTATTATATCCATATGTCATAGACACTATCTTTATGATAGCATACTTTGAACATCACCTGGGTCAAAGAACATAAAGTTTTGGCCCCATAAATTTGAGTTTGAAACATTATGGAAAATACAAGCAAAATTTCGGACACGGTATATGAAATTTCATTTAATATTGTTCTTGAAACATCACAATTGTCCTTGGCACAAAAATAATAGAGATTCACAGTGTTTTTTGTTTGTATCGGAAGAAACAACATAAAGTTTCGGCTTGAAAAATCGAGTCTAAAACACTGTGAAACTTTATTATTTTAGTGTCATGGATACACTCGACGCTCCCAGTTTCAGCGAGCTCAAGACCGGAAGTGCTCTCAGTTTCAGCGGGGCGCAATTGCGCACGTGTTTAGCGCATGTATATTTTCATTGGTTATTTCTATTCGGTTGTTTCCGTTGTAACCTGCCTTAAACTGTATACAATTATTAATGAATTAAGCAAGTTTAAATTTCCCG
>JABFPN010007002.1:0-10841 GCA_022817305.1 Leptoteleia sp. ZL-2020 | reverse complement strand
CGTCTCACTCGGCCCCATCGGGCTCCCCCTTTTTCCCTCCCTCTCGCGGACGTTTTAGAAAGCGCGTGCCGATTGCCGACCCTTCGGCCGGCATTACGACCATTCGATTGGCTCACCCCAAAGGCCCCCATTTAATCGTGCCATTTTGGCGAATGGACACGATATCGCGCATTGCAACATCAATCCCACGCCCGGCAACTTTCAAAAAAAAAAAAAAAAAAAAAATCACTCCTTCGATTCGTTTCTTGCGCGTATAAATTACCGTCGCCTTCCGCTGTACCGAATCTTAATTCCAGTTTTTCCCTTTTCTTTTCAGGTGGAATTCAGGTGCCGGCGCGCTCAGGTGACCTCGTCCACCATTGACGAATGTGCCATTTACCTGCGGTAAATTATTACACGGAAGGAGATAGAGAAATGGTATTGAGATTTTGAATGATCCTGATGTATGGGGTGTGAAGAGGCTTTGAGTAAAATTTGGCCTTACCAAGGGTTTCCCTGGTATTAGTCCCTGGTATTGAATCCGAGGGATATCCGGGTTCTTGGTAGGTAAATTGGTTTTGGAGTAAGGGTATCTATTGGCCCCGCTTGGGCCCTTGTTAGGTTTGCAACGCCTCGCCCGATCAGTACCTGGATTGGAAAAATTGTACAGGGCCTAATTATTGCCAAGTTTAGTATTCTTAGACAAATATTTGATAATAAAAGTAGGAAAAATTGAATTGAACAAAAAAAGACAACCTTAATAGATAAGGTTGTCTTTTTTTTATGCAAAAAGGGTTTGGTGAACTTTGTTATTATTTACAATTATGATTTCTGAATATTTTAAATAATCCTGAATATAATGAATTCGATTAAGAAATTAAATTATAACAATGTTAATCCTATACATTTTTACTAAAGCCTTAGTACATATATAGTCCATACATAACTATTTCATATAAGGAAATAAAAAATTTATATATAGACATATATGGTTAAGCTTTATCCATATATGGCTATATATGGTTGATATGTGGCAATAATTGATATAATATTCTAGCCATTTATTATGCATTTAATAATTTCCTTATATTGAAATTAATTATTGCCATGTATGGATTGCGGGGAAATATATATGTCCATATATGAATTCTTTATTTCTTTATATGAAAATGTTAAAACATATGGATCATCCATGGGCCATATATCTTTTATTTTTACCAGGGAATATACACATTTTTTACTTATCATTTAGATTCTAAATATAACAATTTATTATTTTAGTACAATTTAATAATTTAAGATAAATATTTATAACTCAATAGAATAGTAAATGATTAATGATGCATAAAACTTTTAAGATTTCTGTTAATTTTAATTTTTATCAATGTGGGCAAATCCACTTTGTGCCAGGGTATGATTACCCAATTAGGTTGCACCTGATAAAATCAGTGTTAAGCCTTCACAAGAATATCCGTAATGGCCCTGGATTGGCATTTTCTAAATACAATTAGTAAGGGTCTATGAAAGGCCAGCTTGGGACGGTATAGGGAATAATAGGGTATGTCGTTGCAAAACTAACTAGGGCTTTGATTAGATTACATAGAATGGGTCAGTATTGGCTTACCCGAATATCTGGAAATCAGGTATGGCCCTACCAAGGACCTAGACTGGACTACCCTTTCTCGGAACCCAAACAAGGGAAGCCTTGATAAGACCCTGATTTTAATCTGAGTAAATTCTGACTAATTTATTGATCAAAACTTGATAAAAAATGGTTAAAATCAAATTTCAAATTACTTTTTCATAATTTGATGAAATAATAATGATGGTTTTTGCTTTATTTGAAACTGAACTAATCTTGATAACGTGTGGTGATAATATTGATAAAACTGATCAAAAAATTTGATTTACAATCAGAAAGAAGTGTAGCAATATTGACCACACATTGAGAGAAACAATTTTGAAAAAATTGTAATCTTTTGTATTTTGGGGGCATAAATCTATAAAAGTACAATAAAAAATTATTAAATTTATTCAACAACATATTATTTTCGTAGCTACTATAAAATTTTAGTTCCAATTACTCGTTTTTTAGTTAGAATAGTTATAATGCACTAAGATAAAAGATTAATAAGAATTACTCTTGTTGTTAGTAAGCTGGTCATATGGTTGCAAAAATTGAAAAGTTACTATTCTATGTTAGTAAAATGTGTCAGCATTTTGACATACACTGTCAACTTTCGAAGAATAATTGCCAACAAAGTGATAACTTTTGCTAACTTGAGATAGCAATCTATCAAATTTTGCAAGTATATGATCAGTTTACTAATGAATGTCAGTAATTTTTATGAAACCAAAATTCTAGTTATTACAAAAGTTAACTAGGTGACTTTTTTATCTGGGTAAAGCACCTTTTAAAACAAAATTTGACTAAATACTTTTTTTCAGTTGAAGAATTTTGAACAAGTTCAGTTTCCTTAGTTTTGTTAGTTTCATTAGCTTTGCTAGTTTCGTTAGTTTTGTTAGTTTTGTTAGTTTCGTTAGTTTCGTTAGTTTTGTTAGTTTTGTTAGTTTTGTTAGTTTTGTTAGTGTTGAGCAAGTTCGTAATTCTTTTTCTTTCTCTTTTACCAGGGATAATGATTTCAATAATGTAGAATTGCGGTGACAAATTTGCTAGAATACGTGTCAATTTTTCATCCGCTACTTTTTCTATCCGGGTCGCAGTGACGTTAAATTAGCGTTGCACATTTGCAGGAGGCACAATAACGTCACAAGCTTCGGGGCTTGCAAGTAACATCGCATTGAGGCGTGCCTCAAAACACGTTGTAAAATGTGCAACAAAGTTGGGTTAGAATTTCGACCAAGTTATATAATTTTGATATAATGTCAAGGCGTATGAATATAACAAAGCTATGAATAAATTTACTTCACTTTGAAGAAGTTGTTTGTCGAGGAGTAGACCAGTTTCGTTTGACTATTTTTAAGTTTCTCTAAAGGGGAATTCAAGCGATACAAGATGTATTCGAAAAGTATACATCATAAAAAGATACGTATTTCGATATCATTCAGACGGTTTTCGTAATTAAAATATATGGTAATCACTTTTATTTGACTTAAAAGTAACAAACATTTTCGTCGCGTTCCGTCATTTTTTTTTTTACAGTTTACAACAATGTACGCACGTTGCAATATTTAAATTATTTCAGTAATAATTGAAATGGAATTAGAATTTAATCAGTTTTAGTCGATATTATTTCGTTTGTCTTTTCAAATTTGTAACCGTTTGTTGGAAAAGGACAGCGAATAAGAGAAACGTCAATGCCCTGTGAAAGTGGAGAAAATAGGGAAAAATTGGAAGCAATTGAGGGGCAATATTTGGAATTAACTTTTTTAGAAAAGTTAATCGATAGTTGAACATTGTTAAATAATTTTAAATTCTTCTCATTACCTTTAATTGCTGCCAACATACTTTTAAACTTTATTAAAAATTGGAAATTGATATCAATTAAATTAATTAAAATCCTTATTACTTTTTATTTTAAAATTGTTACATTTCAGATTATAAATTGAAAATAATGTACTCATATGAAGTATAAATTTAAATTATATTAAAAAGCATATCAAATAAATATTTAATATACTTAGTTGTACAAAGAAATCTAATTTGAAAATAATAATCATTTGGAAAGTGGTACGAAATGATATTCAAAAGATATATCATTCTCTATTGTAAACTGTAACAAGTATTTTTTACTGACAAAAATTAATAAGTATTTAATATTAAATTAAATTAAATTGAATTTATTTAATAACTGTAATAATGTTAATTTTAAACTTATTTTTACATAGCATTTATAATAAGCTCGGGTGTAGAAAATGCCAAAGAAATACAGCTGCTAAATCATTATGTGTTAAAGTGCATTGGCTTGGAAACGAATTTCGAACGTTAGTCGTTTTTGAATGGGATCGATCACTGTTGTTATTGAACTAGTATAATATACTTATAGCAAACCAAAGGAACTTTTCCTTCCTCTTATCCTGTCATTTTTTCATTCTGTTTTATTTTCTCGTGTTCCAAAGAATTGTTCAATTGTTTCGTTACAATTTTGTTAGTTTTCAAATTTTGAAAATTTTTATTAGCTAGAATATTACATCAATTACTGTCATATATCCACCATATATATGGCCATATTTGAATTAAGAAAAAAAATATATGTCCATATATGTTTCAATTTTTATTAAGAGTATATTATATAATATTTTGTTATATTTATTTTATATTATATAAAATTGTTTATTTAAGCAATTGGTTTTATATGTATGGTATATTATATATTATTTTTGTAACATATATGTGACGTATCTGTCGCATATATAAATTCTTACGCACATGAGACTCTTAATATATTTTTAGTAAGTTTTACCATACCATATATGAATAGAATTGAGACAAGAAAGTTATCTTATGAATGCCATAAAAATGCCATAAAAATGCAATAATATGTGTCGAATTCTAAATATTTCTCTGTAATATGAAGTTTCTTATTTTTTTCTTATTTATTGGTTTATTTAATAAAAAAGAAATAATTGTTTTTTAATCTTAATATATTTAATTAGTTCTTTTGTAAGAAGTACACGATTGACACGAAATTCAACTAAAAAGTTTAGACATAAAAAGATTAGAATTAACGAATTATAAAAGTTTTTATGAAGATATATAAATTAGCTATAAAAGTTCTGTTTGATTTCACACGTTCCATTTCATTATCGACTGCAAGTTTACGATTTAGGAGGTCCCTACTGTACCCTCGGATTAGTCATTTTCTACTTCAAGCTTACACTAGTTTTTGTCGCTACCTGCTTTGACTATTTGAACGGATCGTAACTACCACAAAATCACATTTACATCGATGTAAATCATGATTTAAAATAATAGTTTATGATATATTTTGGAGTATTCATAGAATATTAAATTAAGTTAAGAAAATGTTCCATAGAATATTTATATAACTCAATTTCATTTGATTATAAACTTAATGTATTATATACTCAATAGAATAAGAATTTAAATAATTAAATTAAGATCATTTTATTTTCAAAAGAAAACATGAATTTTAAGTTTTTATTGCTACAATCAATTAGATTATTAGAGGTCAAACTAGATAATGGGATCCTGGTACAAATGAAACATATATGGTTCACATATGGTCCATATATGTTTTAACAATTTCATATAAGGAAATAAAACATTCCTACCTGGACGTATATGTTTTCCTTTGTCCATATATGGTCATATATGGTCGATATACAGAAGTCAATTTCTGACCATATGTCGACCATATATAGCCGTATATGGATTGAAGAAAAACATATTATATATATATATATTTTTTTTATATTTCCTTATATGAAATATGAAATTTTTAAAACAGTAAAAATTAGAGATATTGAAAGAAATATAATGCAATAAAAAATAATTTAAAAAATTAACATCAATTTGACGAGGGGAAATTAAATTAAATAGTATATGATTTAATTTTAATAGCTTTCTGTAGCTACTTCAATGTTAGTTTATTTTTTAAAAATATTAAAACTTGAAAGTAATAGAAAGTAATAAAAATTGCCTAGTAGATTGTTTAATTTAAAAAAAATAAAACATATTTAGTTTTGTTTTTATAGACGCTTATTTCTTTCAACTAATCAATCTTTTGCAAAGTAGGAATATTGTATAATCATTTTTCTAAAATATTTCAAAAATTCTTTTATTATTTAGGGTTACAGAGCCGTAGTGAAGTAGTGCTGCCGCCATCGTAGTGCCATCTTATCGCAGTGCCGTAGTGAAGCAGTGATGCAGTGAAGATCCAGTCGGTGAGTGATTGCTAAAGAATTTGTTAATACATTTAAATTAATATATCGTTTTACTTTACTACGCCTATTTATTTTATCAATTACATCAAGTCAGTTCTTATAGGTGCAATTTTTAATATTATATTGAATTTACTTCTATTTATTATTAAGCAAACATAATGCTTAAAAATATCCCAACTATACCACACATTATTTTTTAACATCTCAGAAATATGATTATATAATATTTCTATAATATTACAACATCGGGCATTTTGATTAGGGATTATTAGAAATCGAGTATTCACAAAAATATAAAAAAAGACAACAGAATCAGGAACATGCATGTGCCATGTTTTGGCTATTCAAGAGAAAAAAAGTCAATTCGGAATCGAACTAGACTATACTGAGGTTAACGATCTATAATTGAAGTTGACTACGAAATATCTCTCTTCCATCTTTGATAGATGGAACATTAAATTAATCCCATTAGAATGAAAATAAACTCCATATTTAGATTTTAATATAGGACGTGGTGTGGCATGCAATATAATTGAGATTTAAATGAACAAATATTTAGTTAAATTTAATAGAAAAATTAAATTCATCAAATATAATAAAAATGAATAAAATTTAATAATAATTAATTATATAAGATAAAGGAACTAAATACATAATAACATTCATTATGATTTCTAATCTTTGGACAATTTTTTTTTTATTGTTTTGATTGGTATTGTTACCCTTGTAAAAATGTGACATATATGGTCCATATATGTTTTAACAATTTCATTTAAGGAAATAACAACTACATATATGTTCACATATATGTTTTTCCTTAATCCATATATGGTCAATATGTGGTTGGTATATGGCAATAATTGATATAATACTCTGGCCATATATGCTTTTAATAATTTCCTTATATGGAAATCAATCACTGCCATATATTGACCATATATGACCTTATTGTATGGATTAAATAAAAACATATATGTCCATGATTTGAGTGATTTCTCAAATATGACAGCAAGGTGCGTCCTCATTCAACTTTGTTATTTATAGAACGTTATTGCAGATTAAAAGATTGTCACAAACATAACAGCAACATAGATGCAACTTAATGCAGGCTTTATTTTTAATACATAGCATGTTAACAAGTTACTTTAATGATTGGCTTTTAGTATGCTGCAATGTATTTGGCCTATTATTTGGAAATGGCTTGTTGCACACATTTGCGCAATGTTTGCAACAAGGTGCGTCCTCATTTTACTACGGTTTAACTATTAACGAATTGCTGGTGTTGTATTGTACAACTGTGACAGCAACATTGTATAAAAAGTATTTAGATGTTGCATGTTGCGCATATGTTTTTACAAACACGTTGCAATATTTGCAACAATATATTTTCCTGCACGTCATTGCCCTAATATTTTTGTGCATGCTTTTCTATCTGGGTTGGTTAGTACGCCCAACAAAAAACTTTAAGTTATTATTAAATAAGTTGGGCTAAATAAATTTATAATATTTTTTTGACAGATCATGTAATTTAGTTCGAGTAACTAATACCTCTTACTTGTGTTCAAATAAATTATTTAATTGATGTAAAAACAAAACAATCATTGCATTCAAAATAGTCGGTTTTCAATATAACGTTTACAAACAAAGCGTCCAGAGTGGTTTTTTCGTTTTTTCATGGATTACTTTCATAGATTAAATTAATCAACACAATTTTTTATTTAATGGCTCGATATATGTTGTAAAAAAATGTATACATTGTCATTTGAGGAATTTTAGTTATTATTTGAATTGTTTCAGTTTAAATTTTGATAACTTAACATTCAGAACTGCAATATTCATAAGGTTAAATTTATAAAGTTTAACATAAATTGGGATTAAATTTAATAAAACCTAATTATTGAAGTAGTATTTACATTGGCTGTAAAATGAAAATAATTTGTAAATGTAATTGAAATAAAATTAATTAACTGAACCAAACTAAATAATTTCTAGTTGACTGCACTATATTTTTCTCTGACTGCAACTGAAGTGTTTTTAGTTCGATCAACTGTTATTCAGAAATTGATATAACTTTTCTTCTTCGATATATTAACTGAGCTATACTATATTTGTCGAAAAAACAAACTAAAGTATTTTAGTTAGCTGCACCATATTTTTCTCTAAGTGTATATGACAATCAAAATATAAACGGACATTATACTAATTGTGTATCATTCTGATATTTGCAACCGATATATTATAACCCTTGTGAAAAAGAATGCTGAAAAATGTTGAAAATTTCCAATTTGAGCAATGTTAAGTATTTTTTTCAACATTTTTCAGCATTTTTCTACATTCTTTTTCACAAGCGGTTTATCAAAGCATTAGCAAATATCCTTCAATTTTTACTGTACTGTACACTTATTGTATAAATCTGGTACTTTTTGGATTATTAATTTATTAAAATGCCACTACAATATAGTTGGCTTCAACTTTAAAATGGAATACTATGGAATGGACTTGAATCTGAAGCTCACTGATAGAACCTAGTCAGATTCACTTTATGTAAACCTACACGGAGAGAAAAGATTAATAAAAATTACTGACATTGTTGGTAAACTTGTCATATACTTGCAAGAATTGAAAAATTACTATCCTAAGTTAGTAAAAAGTGTCAGCTTTCTAAGAATCATTTTCAACAAATTGATACGTTTTACTAACTTAAGATAGTAATTTTTCAAGTTTTGCCAATATATAACCAGTTTACTAAGAATGTCAGTAAATTTTATTAATCTTTTCTCTCCGTGTAATCGGAAAAAAATGTAGTCTGTTTTAACAAGATCCTGATTAATCAAGCCTTACCAGGCCTTAAATTGAAATGTCAAGTGCTCTGAACCTTATGGCCCGCTAAGCTTACTATTATTATTAAATTGAAATAAAAACTTCTACGCGGAGAGAAAAAATTAATAAAAATTATTAACATTGTTAGTAAACGGGTGAAAACTGGAAAATTAATATCTTAAGTTAGTAAAAAGTATCAGCATGTTGACAACAATTGTCAGCATACTAACACGTATTACTAAATTGAGATACACGGAGGGAAATAATTTTGTTTTATTAGCATGAATAATTGTGTGTTACAATCGTAATATTCCAATGTGGAGCCAGGCGGTAAAATTTAGTCACAACAAAATGAAATATAAACGAAATATAAATAAAACCGAAAAATGATATGAACACGAGCATCAAGGGTTCGTAGAAAGCCACGTAATATAACGACATTCAATAGCGATAAGCAAATTGTGCCTTTGTCTAGTTAGATATAATAAACGAGGCTCTAAAGGGCAGCAAGTCAGTCGCAATGTAGAATTAACAAAGTCAGTCACAATGTAGAATTAATAAGAGTTAGTTACAATGTAGAATTAAAAGGAGAACCAATTGAGAATTAGTAAGGGGCGAACCTGTTAAGTTTAGAATTAATCATAATCGACAAAAGACAAATCAATCTACGTACTTATATTGTAACCAAGAAGAATAAACGCAATTAAAAGGAATCTACAAATTCTTGTAACATCCAAAGGACAGATAGATGGATGTAAATACCAAACAAATACAAAGTTTGTTTACTATCTTGTATTTCGAAAACGTTTCGTTTTTCAGTGCCATTTATTAATAGAACTGAAGAACGAAACGTTTTTAAAAATTGAGCGCATAAAAAATAATGTTTGTAAACATCTGTAGGGTCAAATTAACAAAACAAAAACAATAATATTGTTTATTAACATCCAAAGGACAGATAGATGGATGTAAATACCAAACAAATACAAAGTTTGTTTACTATCTTGTATTTCGAAAACGTTTCGTTTTTCAGTGCCATAAATTATTAAATAAATCCTCGAGGAACAACGACTCCAACAATCCAATCGCAATAAAAATTGGTGGCAAACAAACAAACACCACCCTATATATACCACGTATTATTATATTATATAAATACCACGTATTATTATATAATATAAATAATGACACCACGTAACATGTGTTATTATTTTCATGCTACAGAAGTAGAAACACTTGCTTTTACAGCATGAAAAATTTGTTATTTCCAAATATTAGTATACCTTCATCAACTCTACCATCGAGTTGGAAGCACTCAACATTTTTTTTTTCAGTGTATATCTACATTAGATACAATTGAACTGATATTTTTAAATATCCGTACATTATAAGCCGTTGTTATCAGTGTAAGCAATTAGATCATATTCAGGCGTATTGGTTGTACTTAAGCAAGTAATGACTTATAATAATGCGTACTTTCGGTGAAATCTGGCGAAATTATCGTAAATTAATCACTTTCAAAGGATAGCATTGCAAGTCAACACGCGCCACTAGTGTTTGGCGCCCTAAAATTAGCCACAGTGACATTCTGAATGGTCTACATAAAGCACCCCTCGGATGCACAATACCCTGGGAAAAACTACTGACGTGTAACTAACTGGTGTATAATTATTCTTAACATGTATGTTTATAACAGTTCCGATTATACATCTACGACGGTGAACACGATAAAGCCAATTTCACAACAGTCACTGCATTGCGAACTTTTTTTTTTCAGTCAACCCTTGTTCCTAATGGGCACACTTTAAAACGAAAGTAAGTTTATTCTGGTTTAAAGCACTGCCACAACATTCGTTGAAATTATTATAAACCATTATTAGATACAAATAATTATTAGGAATAAACATATGGTCCATATATGGTCCATATATGTTTTAATAATTTCATATAAAGAATTAAAAAATTCATATATGGACATAGACGTTTTTTCTTAATCCATATATGACCATATATACCTTAAATAATTTTCTTATATGGAAATCAATAATTACCATATATCGACCATATATATATATATATATATATATGTTAAGGAAAAACATATATGTCCATATATGAATTTTTTATTTCCTTTTTTGACATTGTTTAAACATATATGGTCTGGGGGGGGGGGGGGT
>JABFPN010007001.1:0-10842 GCA_022817305.1 Leptoteleia sp. ZL-2020 | reverse complement strand
GGGGGGGGGGGGGGGGGGGAAGGACCTCAGGTTCCCGAACGTTGGCACGCGACGAGCCAAGTCATAATTTTGTCATAAAATATAATTGTTAAATACACACTTTGTTACAAATAAAATGACAAATAATTAATTGCGGCTATAAAAAACTCATTATAAATATAATTAGTTAAATGGCTTGATTTTCGGCATTTCGAAAAATTTTTTATGTACTTTCCTATACACTTATTACTGTAATGTATAGTAAAAAAAAATTTGCGAAAAAAAACTTTGCGAAAACTGCCGTAATTTTTCGCGACTTGACGTTTTCTTGGTGCCAAAACAAAAGACACTGCGGAACCAGAAAAACGGGACAAATTTAAACAGCGCACGCGTATAGAAAAGTGCAGTGAAAACAGATGAGAAAGAAGACAAGAGAGCATACCTAATTCAACGGACAAAAGAGGGGAAAAAAAGCAGCTAGTGTATTAAAGAGATGAAAGAATGGGGAAACATAGGAATGATTAAAATTGGAAGAGAATAGAGGAAATTAGAGGGCTTTTTCCTTTGAAAAGAAAAGAACAAGAAGTACGTGATAAACAACGTACGACTTTTCATTATGGTTGAGGTATAAGCGGGTGAAGAGGGGGGGGGGGGGAGACTTGTTCGATTAAACAATGCGAGCGTGTCCTTTTCGCGAGCAAAGGCAAAATGAAAAATGGGTTACAAATTATTTAGAACATTTCTTTTTTTTTTTCCTTCTTCATTTAAAGTACACGATTGTTTAATTTACGTTCATATTTCATTTAGGTTGCTCTTCTTATTCAAGCAAACATGTTATTCCGGAAAAAGCGAGCAGATATTTAATTAAAAGAACTCGTTTCCTATACTTACTTAACGATGCGCTTCCGCGTTTATATTTCGTGGACTTACCTGAAACAAACAAAAAATTAAGATTAGTATTTCAATCCGAATGCGAAAAATGTCAAGTTTTTTCCCCCCTCCCCTCCCCATTTTGTTGGCATTAAAATGCATTTTCTTATGCTATAACGACGAGATAATTAACTATTGCCACACAGTCATTCGTAGGAAATAATTGACAGCATTAGCGCTGTTGTTTGAGTCAGCTGAAATGTAAATTTGTCTTTCGCCAAACACTGCAGCTTTTAATAATAAAATATATGAAATAATAACGCGGGAATTTCATTTAAATGATATGAAAACTTATGAAATGTTATGAAAAATGTCGCGCAATTTTTAATGTAATTTATAATTGGTGCACTTGGTGAATAAGTGAAGGTTGAAATGAAAAAAAAATTCAAAAGGACAGGTTAACTAGAGTCGCGGAAAGCTTTTTAAGAAAACTGTAGTATCGAATAAATTGCACCAATGTAAATATACCATAAATGTGCTTAAAGTAATTTTAGTTGTCGGAGTCGTTTTAATTAATTCATATGATTCTAATTATAATTCTTTTTTACTGAATAATTATAAAACGATGAAAAATTCAAACTTAGTGGGCAAGAAGTGAGTTTAAATTGTACAAGAAGAAATACAATATCTCTTATTCAATTCTTGATTAAAAGCAAGTTTTGTTTCATTATTTATTAAATATAAAAATTTATAAATTATGTATTATACAATGCAAAAATAAAATGCAGTTTCGAGCACTCAAATTGACTGGGACAATGAAAATGTGGAATTGTTTAGAAAATCGCAAAAAAATTCCCAGTTTTGTACCATTAAAATTAAATTATATTGATTATAAATGTAACCCATTCGTTTGAAAGACTTAATTTGTAGTAAACATTAAATTAGATTTCTCGAGGTTTATGTTACATCGAGCAATAAAATACGTCCGGCTCTAGTTTGTTCACAATTTATGAGAAAATTACTTCACTGAAATGTCATAAATCCCTTCGGGTACTACTGAATTTTTCTGAGTATTTCGTCGTAGTTGTAAAATAGAATGTCCTAAAAAAGCCGTAGTAAAAAATTTTGAAACGCCATTATGCCGTTTGTACTTAAATGAAACACCCAATTTACTTTAATTCCATTTAATTTAATATATATATATATATATATATATAAATTTTTACATCAACTAAGAACTCTGTTTAAATCTCCAGACTTCTTGTTTCAATAAACATCAATATTGAATTCCACATTAACATTGGAGTGTTTTACAAAACAATTTATTTATAATAAATAGTACAAGTAAACAATAAACCAAGCATTGTATTAAATAAAACAAAAAGAAAAAAAAGTGACATGATTAATGTCAATGTTAAGCACAGAATTTCATGTATTTGCATTATGGCTTTTAAATGAAACTGTACTGTTGGCTCTTTCAGAGAAACATGGGACAATAGAAATAACAAACATAGCGAAATGCAAGTACATTGACATCTGTCAACACGAAACAAAATTTCCATCTGAAGTACCGCATTGAATTCAAATGAATTGCACGCGTACGAGCCTGATGGCATCCGGATGGCAAAGAGCGACGAAAAATTGAAAATTTTCCATAAAATTTCACTAATTTCGCGAATGAAAGGGAAAAGTGCGGTGGGATTTGGGTGGATCGGGGGGATGGGACGCGTTAAACGCAGGGGCTGTGATTTACAGGTAAGTTTGAATGTGACTATCCACGTGTCACTGGCTTGCGGTACTTGACTCCCAACTCCGGGAGGGTTGGCAAAGAGAAAAGCCGAGTGAGAGTTGGGGGCATATGCGCGATGCTCGTAAACTTGGCGACAACAATGCGACCATCTAGTCGGCCTCATTGTCACTGTGCGTCTACGTGCGTGAGCGCGCACGCCTAAGTATGCGTAAATAAGTGATACATATAACGCGAGGGGTTGCTTTTCGCACGCTCCCTTTCTACCTCGGCTATTTTCCGGCCTCTTCCGGCATTTTAACGATTGCACGTGTATCTGGCAGAAATTTATGCCTCCCCCCCCCCTCCCCGCCCCTCGACTCCACTTATCCCTCGCAATAATTGCGTTCCACTTACGAACTGGCGGAACGCAAAACAAAAAATTAATTCCAATCGAACACTCTTGTGACTCGAGGACTCCAGTGACTTTTCATTGTCGTCGACTTTTATTAAGAAGCGAGCTTTGATATTATGTATTAATATATTTTCTGTCAAAGCTTTTTATTTTAAAATCCCACCTTGTATAGCAAGATTAATAATAATAAATAAAAAAAAAATACAACTAGTCCTTTTTTACGGATTTCTTCTTATGTTTTATATTTTTTTTTTTAATTTTCAAAAGGAATTTATAATACGTTTACTTCAGGTGTATATAAGGTTTTCCTGAATTGCAATAACAAAAATGTCTCAATTCTCTGGGGCTGATTCCAGCAAATCTCCTTTCTAAAATACTTTTCAAAGAAAATGCTACTTATTTGGCGATGCAAGTGACATTTTAAAGTTCTTTTTATAGAAAATAGTTTATATTGTATTTAGTATGTTTAAAGTAACCATGCGTTGTTTTAATCCGAAGATTTATCATGCACGTTGTCCATTAATTTATTGCCCAATTATTATCTAATACTTTCTATTAATTTATTGCATATCCCATAATGAAATCTGCGAAATATTACAAACAGATTTGAAATCTTTGCGGCAATAAGAGAAATGTTTATTTTATCAGAAACTTTCGGTTTCGATAGCGGTGCCAATACGTTTTCAGCGTTAATTATTGGAGAAAGTTGTATTTCGGTCACTTGTATCTTACTTCAAGATTCTAATTCTTGAATCGAAAATTTAAAAACAATTAACAGATTTACTACTAAATTAGTTTTAAAAAAATGTTTTAATGGTACAATAAAGTTAAATGGTAAATTTAATTAATCGTTATATTATAAGGCAATTATTTTTCAAATTAAAAAGAAATTATTATCTATTTTCTCCCACTAGAAAACAATTAAATTTAACAGTTGTTTGTTTTTGCATTTAATGTTATCTTATGATTAACCATAACCTCAGTTTTTTTACGTAAAATTCTAATTAGAGTATAAAATGTTTTTAAAACAATAAGTATTACAAGTACTATTTAAATCATTTTCCATTTATCGTTAGCACATTTCTACAAAAGTTTGCAAAGTTTCTATTAACCTTTAATTACGTAGCATTTATTTTACTTTCACCGAGTACCTCGTTGGAAAGAAATAATATTATTAAATTCTAATTAATACATTATAATATGCATCTAGAATGACTTTAATTCAATTGTCCTAAAGTATCTCAATTTTACCAATGAAAAAAACTTAATTAAAAAAAACGAAAATAAAACACAAACGCACCCAACTGCTCGTAAAACGTAACCTCCTATACTTTATAAAATCATTACCATTTGCTCTTTCTTATTTTTATGTTAAATGAAATTTTCGTGTTCGTTTATTGCTTAATTGCAATTTCCTTTTCTCTTTCAATCTTCCCTGCAGTGTCGTTGAGCATTTCTTTCCACTTTAATTGTGTATTTAAACTTTTCAATTTGAATAAGTAAAGCAAATTAAAAAATATAATGAATGTTGGAACCAATTATGCAAAGTAATAACACTAAATTTACTCTTACACAAATATCCACGATTGATCTCAAATAAAGAATCGAATTTAGATACTAAGTTAACAATTTAACAACGATATATGTAATATTTGATAAAAAAATATTTAAATAAAATTGCAAATGACACTTATAATCGGTGTTACCAATAATAATATTAAACGTTTTACAATATTTAATAATATAAATATTATAAAATGTGTTATTAAAATAACTCTAGTAATAATGAAACATATATGAACATTTTGAATTTGGAGGTAAAAACTAAAATCCGAAATCTACAATTAAAACTGTAAGGGTTCACTACACAGCTTATAATCCTGCGCGTCTTTAAAATAAGTTTTCGCAATAATCCAGTAATAATGAAAATTGCATTTTCTTCGTCTTAAATTAGAACGAGAACTATTTCGTAAGAGCCGTCCTTACATTGTCCCGTGAAGCGTGGCGCGACGCTCGCTCGACAGTGCGATCGCAATTTTTGAGACGGCCGAACTGAAATTGGAATGGGGCAAAAATGTGGCCGACAATGCGTGCGAGTGGGGCAGAGTTTGGCGCGCGCGTCGCCGAGCAGTCCGCAACAACCCAGCAACCTACTCACCTACTCGCTCATATCCATTCACATAACTAAGTGTCGTCCCGCTTGTACGGTGCTTTGCTCGCGTTAAACGCCGCGAACAGTAACTACGCAGGAGCGTGCGTGGCAGCGTGCGTGGCAGCGTGCGTGGCAGCGTGCGTGCGAGCGCGTTGCCGTGTACGCAGCAGCCGGGCCGCATTAAAGACTCGCGGCTGCCTTTGGCACGAGCCGTCCTACCACCGAGACGCGCCCTTTCCTTTACCAGACCAAACATTTGTACCTGTCACCACAACCGGCCATTTATTTATAGCTCTATTATATTTCGCAAATTTCCCACTTTCGGCATTTTCCTTCTACGAACCAGCCGAAATGTCGCGTTACGAAACGGCGACATTCAATTAACCGATTTATCATTGCGCATAACGAGGGGAAGAAAAAGGTTGATTTTCATTTTCAATGTTTGTACACTGAGAAAAAAAGTTAGGATAAAAATTATTATGCTGTATGTAAAAATGGGGACAAATGACATCTTCTTGTCTTAGTTAATATACAGTTTAAAAAAGGTTATAAGAGAAATGAACATTTTTATTATACTGTATCATAGTGACTTGTACAATACTGATAACCTTTTTTAAAATGTATTTTAAATAAGACAAGAATTGTAATTTGTACCCATCTTTACATCTAGTATAATAATTTTTATCCCAACTTTTTTCTCAGTGTAAACCCGTTTAATGAATCATGAAGCGTGCATGAATAATTGTTATCAATAAGTATCAATTATTGATAGCCAACTGTTTATCGTTTACGTCACAGTTATCGGACTTTCACTTTGTTTTTCGATAGCAGGTAAGTATCTTTAAATAAAAGTTGCTGTAAACAATTCAGCTATGAAAGATCGGTGATTAATTTATATATTTTCGTTGACAGGAAATGATATTGAATTTTGTGGACAATGTTAATTTTTAGGAGCAGTGACGAATGATGGTTGATAAGTAAGTAAAATGAAAATAACATTTGTGTTGTTATTAATAGTGAATAGTGAATAATTTGTAATTATCGTTTTGCGAATCATGGGTATTGATAGAATAAATTGAATATTGTGAAAATATCAACTGCAATTGATCGGGAGATAATATGCAAGCAATAAATGTCAATTTAGAAGTGACAAAAAATTATATCTCATTAATTATTTATCTGATTAAGATTTCTCACTGGCGAATGAGAAATTAATGAGAAGTAAACTGTGGTATACGATATTTCTCGTACAATAATACTAATGTGCAGTAAAAAATATTAATAACAGTGGTAATTTTTTATATTTCAAACTAAAATGTATCAATTTCTTTCGTTTTTTCTCACACGTATCACACAATTATTATTTATTAAATTTACTTAAACTTCGCCCGGGCATTAATATTAAGAAAGTTAAATAATAATAAATAAATGAAAAGTCAAATTATTATCATATCGATCGACGTAACCCTATTGCAGGTGACGTCACTTGAGACATCGATCGAGAATATTTATTTTGAGGTTAGAATAATCCACGAGAATAACGTCAATCGATTATTTTACTTCCACTTTGATTAAAACGAAAAATATTGCTCGTCACATTTCCACAGTAAAAATGAAATATAATTTCGAAATGCCGTCATCATTTTATCTTATTTTTAACAAATTTTTTCTGTAACTGAATTTCCTTCAATTAAATACATTATTACATTCAAAAAAAAAATATTGACTAAAAGAAACTGCTTTTAAATGTTATATTACTAAATGAAACAGAAATTTGTCCTTCGTAAAACTAATTTATACTGAAAGACGGATATTTATCTGAAATACAATTAATAGCAGGAATATTTTCTGTTACATTTTTCTCACTGCACAACACTGCTTTATTGGGCTTAACAAATTCTATAATGAAGGAATGAAAATGGTAAAAAAGAAACTTATTAATTACTCGACACAAACAAAATGTAAACGCAAAGTTCATATCACGCCTTACCCTCGTATTATTTTTCTTTCATCTACTCTTCGTCGACGGTCTTTGGTCCTTGTTTGCTGATATTCTTTCATTTCTTTTTTTTCCTTTTTGTTCATCTTCCCTTTTTTGTCTTTTTTCGTTGCGGTTGAAAATTCTAAAGAGGTGAAGAAAAAAAAAAACTGTTGTGATTGACGCGACGTAGTGGGGGAGAGTGCGAAAACAAAAGGATTGTCTTGGAGGCAGTTCTCCTCTGGCTGTACGTTTTGTCAGAGCCTGACGAATTTTGACGTGTGTCAATGGAAAATTTGCGCCCTCGTTGTGTGAAGCGCGTCGACGGCCGCGTACCGTGACGAAGGGATGCGCAAAATAATAATGCTACGCGCACTCGATTGGCTCGGCCGCGAATATCTGTTCCACGAATGAAAAGCCGTGTATCGATTCAAAATCCCGGCGGAAAAAAACGAGGGAAAAAAAGGTGGCCGTATATTGTTGGGATCCGTGTCAAATGTCATAACGCAAGTGGGCTTGTTCCTCGACTTATTTCGCAACAATTCATCCCGCCGCCTGTTTAATTCAATTCCGTTCATTCCTTTGATTTACCAATGGTTATTCGCTTGTAATTGTTTTGTCACTTGAATTACGAGAAATATGCCTTTTTTTTTGTTCAACTGGACGCGTTATTATTTCCGTTTTGTTTAATCGGGTTGTTTGAAATTGCGTTTAAAATGGAAATTTTAATTTTAAAAAAAAAAAAAAAAAAGGAGCACGTATTTTGAAATAAAAAATTAAAGAATAAAACTCGCGCATAGGATTAATTAATTTATCTGAGTTTAACAAAATTGTTTCAATTGCTTGACACTCTGGGATTTATTATATTTTTTTTATTTCCCGATATTACACGAAGAAAAGAGTTATACAAACTTAAGAGAAGGAATAAAACTACCTCGCTTGGGAAACATATAACTTTTTGGCGCGCAAATAATTTAATTTAAACCCTCGAAAATAAGGTAACAATATAATTTTAAATTGAACGAATTTTATCAATAAATGAAATGTCTAAAAGAATCAAATGTATAAAAAAAAGTATCCTTGTATTATATGTATCATATCATGATTTTGTTCTGGCATTGATATCTTATGACCTTCTGAAATTAATACAATTAACATTTTTAATCATTGCTACTCTAACTTGAACGAATACGTATTGCGTAGTATTCCCTTTTTTTATTACATGCATGGAAATATTAAAATTTAATAACTGAAATTAATTATATGAATTGATCTAAAATTTAAATACGAAGATAATGTTTTATTTTATTGAATAAATGGTCGCATCGTGCAAGCAATCTCCGCCAAATAACATTCGAAAGCAATAACAAAGTGAAAACGTTAATGTCTTGAACTTTAAAAACAATTAAAACAAAAAGTCCCGAGTTAACTGCAATTTTTATTGCGGTTTTCATGGCAAAGCGTAACAACGAAGTTTTATCATTAAAGAGACCTCTGTGATTAAATGCGTTTAAAAATAAATGACAGGTGGCATTTCAATTTCGCTAACCGGTGCACGAATTCGGAATAATTATTCCCGGATCATTTTTTGCGCGCGAATACGAAATGCGCCATTGGCAGTGGGAGGGAGAGAGAGAAAGAGGGAGAGGGAGAGAGGGAGAGAGGGGGGGGGGGCGAGTGAAAAAGGAGTTCGAGAAGTGTATTATCCAGTTACGTTTTCCTCGTCGTCATAAATGATACAAAAATGGCGTGGGGAAGATAAATAAATACCTTCTCGCGACTCGTACTCATCTTCCGTCGCGCTATAAAAGATAATGAAAAGTAATTTCGTTTTCCTTCTCTCGTTTCTTACGTCCCTTCGTTTTCCGCCGTCCTTTTTTTTTTTCTTCCTTTTTTCTTTTTTTTACTTACCTTCGCGATTTTGCGATTCCACGAATTCGCACGAGCGGATCCTCGTGGGTTACTTTTTGCGCTCTTTATAGAACCGTTAAAAGTATCCGCCGAAACGACACTCGTCAAAAATTCATCTTCCCGCGGTGAGCGACAGAATAATTTACCATTTAATCCTCGCCGTTCTACATAGTGTGATCTGCATGATGGCCTTCCGAGCTGTTATTAATTTCTCGTGAATGTCTCGGCACTCGTCAGACACATTTGTTATTTCGTAACGGGCGATTTTTACAACGCTTAATGATCGTGAAACGTGAGTGATAAAAGAGAAATAAAACTACAGCAAAGGGTCACGTGAAAGAAATTGCAGTCCTTTTCTAAGGTTTCGAGATCACTCGTCTTTCTGCTGATAAAATTAAGAGATAGCGCTTTTTATAAGCATTAATTGCGCGCTAATTGTTGTTGATTGAAATTCAAATGAAACAGCTACATTAACGTTTTTTCTTTTTTTAATTATCACATTTCCGGAAAAGTTCTGTTTATTTTAAAATGAAATTTTTTGTTTCAAATTACAAAGATTTCAGATCGTTTAGAAATACGAGTCTTGCTGCGCAAATAACCTTGATTGGAAAATTTCAGGCCACGCCCCTTTCATATTCTCACTGTAGTTCGACGAAAATCATTATTTTTTTAGGCGATGACGTAGAACGATGGAAAAGAGCATAATTAGTAGCTGCGAGAGGTCAAGGGTTCTATTCCTCGACAACGACAATATTTTCTAATATTTCCTTACAAAGTATTTTATAAATTGTTTGTACGCTTAGAACTATACGACATATGAAATGACTGTTTTTAACTGTGTTTCAGATGTATATCTGTCTTTCAGTAAAAATTACAGTTGTTTAAAAGGAAAAACTTCTGTTTCATTTATAAATATAACATTTAAAACTAGTTCTTTGCTTTTAAAAACCAATAATTTTTATTGAAAGAAAGATATACATCTAAAAAACGCCCCAGGGCGGAAAACGACTAGTTTTCGTCCGCGTCTAAAATCAGCTAATTTCCTTTTTCTAAACAGAACGGAAGCAGGGTACTCTCCTTGCACTTATTACAAAAAGTAGTACATGTACCAAGGACAAAATGACAGCGATTATAGATAAGTGTGAAGTTGGCTGCCTTTGTCTCGCGCGACCAACTTCACACTCGCCTATAATCGCTGTCATTCCGCCCTCGGTGCATAATGTACTATTACTATATCAAGTCGTTATAAAATATAGTAGCAGAACTACTAATAAATTTCTCTTCCTATTAAATTACAATTAAAATGATAATTTTATTCATATTTAATGAATGTAGACACTTATTAATGTTTGATTAAGGGAAATCGAATGGTAAAAGAATGGTCATAGGAAACGTCGCGGAACCTATAACTAATTCAGATCGTGGCACTCACGAAACGTCGGTGGAGAAGGAGAAATTGCTTTGCTGCATTAGCAAATACGGTTAATGATTATACAAAGTGCCGTCTGCTTATTCAATATACGCTCAGTATTGTTAGTCATGCATGCCATTCCGCTTGTATTTTCATGCGATGACCTTCATTCGAACACGAAGGGAATAATGCATAAGTTTTTACTTGCAAAAGTATATCAGTTCAGTAATGTGGATGAGAGTGGAATTGACGCTCGTGATTTTGTAATTGGCGCACTCTTAAAAATGATCTGCTTAAAATAAAATTAAATTCCTCTAATGATATTTCATTTTAAAATAAAAAAAGTAAGCTGATTATTAAAGTATTCCTTTTATATTAATTAAATACATAATTTTAAGAT
>JABFPN010007000.1:0-10843 GCA_022817305.1 Leptoteleia sp. ZL-2020 | reverse complement strand
AAGGTGAAGTGACTACACTCGACTGAACCTCGGGCTGCCTTCGGCAGCCCTCGGTTCCGTCTCGTGCGTTCACTTCACCAGCGGGAGCAAAATCGCATTTTCCTCCCTTAGTGCATAATGTACTATTGTACACTTTTATATTAATTTAAGGATATCTTCGAATGGTGAAAACTTGTATTATTAAAAATTGCAAAAATGATAATCATAATCATGTAATTTTTAACTACTTTTGTATTGAAGGCTATTGTATATTTTTTAAAATTTTACCATTATTAGTAGCAAAATAAATACTTATCCTTTATAACTTTAATTTAATATAAAATATAGTAATTTAGGATATTAATTGTTATCAATGCAAGAGTTCACAGTTTGTAAATCAAATAACCACTTAATTCTTCTTAAATCTGTAACCTTTACAAAAAATGTTTTAAAAATATTCCCCAACTACACTAATTAGCGTCACACAACTGTCAATACAATTAATCTTATTATATATGATCAATTTAAATTTGAGATACCAACTTTTATAGTAATCAAGGAAAAAGAAAGAAAAAAAAAAGAAAGTTATGTGCAATTCGCAAACACACCAATCTGTTTAAAACGACGGAACAATATGACTAATTATCTACGACCCAATGGGGTGGGGAGGAGAAAAATATGGTCGGGCAAAGAGAAGTAAAAAAAAAACGAAAAAAGAAAGAAAAAAAGGGGGCAATGTTTAACGAAAATGTCGCGAGGTTTCTGGATCACGGCTCGAGGGTGTCGAGCCACCTGGATCGATGACGTAATGAATTGCGAAACGCTTAGACCCATCCAGTAGTACGGTCTACGTGGCGGTGGTATCAGCTGCAGTCAAGAAAGGACAGAGAAAGTGGGAAAGAGAGCGAATCACGGACCAGTTTCAACGGAGAGTGAGAGGGATTGCCTTATATAACGGAACGCTTCTCTCGTTTTATGCGCGGAAAAATAATATCCTCGCGGACGTTTTTATTTTCCGCCGCCGATTTCCCCCCCCCCCTCCCCGCTGCGGCACTTCCTCTTTTTTTTTCTTTTTCTTTTCCCCAAGGCGCCTCATTTTTTAACCCCGCGTCATATTTGGACAGTGCCCGCGATTCCCTTTTAATTGGGCCCCCGGCAAAAGTTATCGGCCAGGTTGCGCGAAACCTCGGCGCAAACTTTCACTTGTCCGAGAGATACTTCCTAGATATATACGAGACAACGATAATTTCATGATCGACTGCAACAAAAGTGAGAGACGGCCAAACTGAACTCGGCCGAGAAACGAGCCAATCGTTTTATTGTCTTTTTTCCCCTTTCCCCCTTCCCTCTTTATCTATCTCTTCCTCTTTGCTTTTTTGCGATGATACAATGATTGTGAAGTTAATTATGTTTTCTTTTTTTTTCATTTCGCTCGGTGTCACAGTCGAACGGTGCACGTCGTTTAATTCAAATCTTCAGGGATGGGGAGGGGCGGGGGGGAAAGTTGGATGATCGCGAAAATTAATAAATTTAATTCTAATTTTTTACAAACATTTTATTTTATGTTTTGTCCATTGGATGTCGCTACTCATCAGTATCACTAATCTATTGCCTATGTCGTTTATAAACCGACATAGGCAATAGAAACTGCATAGAATTACTATTTTTAATGAACTAATTTAACAATTTTTCATTAAAAATTGATATTGGTTTTCTCTCAGTGTACCGTTAACAATTCTTCTATCGATATAAATAAAATTAAATCAATTTCAATCAATTTCAATCAATTTAATTATATATTTTCATCGATACGTCTATAAATATTCAAATGCGCCTCGAAAACTTTCATCCTCTTGCAACCATAAAGAATACACTTTGATAAAATGTACAATAATAATAATAATGGTAGCAAAAGTGACGTTTAATTCTCGGACCGATCGAAATCGTAAATAGCAATTTGCGCCCGCTTTTGCGAATAGTATATAATATTGCCGGTAAATATTGGGAGTAATAAAAAGGGAGGATGAATCACAGTGTCCTAAATTCGTGAAGTGACTTATAGAAGTGGCGATGTAGTTACGTAGTTTATGCCGCTGATAGCATCCAAGACAGAAGGTCTGGAATGGACGCTCGAGCCTCGCATAGGTCATTTCCTCGTGCATAACCTAATTAACTGATTATTTAACGTGGCCGTTGCGCTCGGCGCACATACGCGTCTACGCAAGTGCGTTCTCCCTCGCATCCTCCACCTCCTCACCGCGTCGTTTATTATTTACATTCGCAAAAAAATAAATCGTTACCGTGATAAAATTCAAACGATCGTTGCTAAAGGCTGATTATATAATTTCGACGCATCCCCCCTCACCGATCGAATAAATTGAAAAAAAAAAATTTGAGTGCTTATAACTGGATGGTAGAGTTGATGAAGGCATACTTGAAATATTTGAGTTAAATCTCCCATATTTATATAGTTGAATTGACTCGATATTCCAAATTGAATAATTGAAATTAGTGAAATGACGTTGGCGAAGTGGTTTAAGTTTTAACTCCATGTTAAAATGTGTACCTACTGAGTTCAAATCCTAGCCAAGGCGAGATTATGAAAAGATTTTTGTTATAAAATTATTAAATAAAATATTTTTCCTTACCCAAGTATACGTAGAGTTAATTAAACTCAAAAAATATTATATTTGTATTAATAAAATGAGCTATGTTAAATTATAAATAAGCTTGTGATTGTATTTGACTCAGAAAACGAGTTGATTCAACTCGATTTTACCTTGATTCAACATAGCATTTTTCCTTACCAACTATACATAGAGTTAATGAAACTCAAAAGATATTTTATTTGTATTAATAAAATGAGCTATGTCAAATTATAAATAATCTTTGGATCGTATTTGACTCAGAAAACGAGTTGATTCAACTCGATTTTACTTGATTCAACATAGCATTTTTCCTTACCAAGTATACATAGAGTTAATGAAACTCAAAAGATATTGTATTTGTATTAATAAAATTAGCTATGTTAAATTATAAATAAAGTTGTGATCGTATTTGACTCAGAAAACGAGTTAATTCAACTTGATTCAACATTCTTTTTACAGTATACCCTCAACGTATTTTCGCTTTTAAAACGTTCCGCAAAATTTGTTGACAATTCAACAAAGCTTGCGCCCGGCGCGAATTTCGGCGAGCGCAACTGCAAAACTGCCGCTGGCAGTTGCTCCGGTGCGGCGAGCGCGCACGCCGGGGGAGGGTAAAAGGCAGGGTCACCCGCGGTCGTTGTATCCAAAAACTTTGGCAATAAACTTATACTCTCTCGCGCACACTCGGGGCCAAACGTAACCGACCGGCATAGTTTCACCCGTTACGTAAGCAATAGGCTCGCCGCCTGCCTGCTAGTGCAGAAAATACGCCATTGCACCCGCGTAACTTCTCCCCCCTCTTCACGGTTATTACCGGCCAACTTACGATCCCGCGGATATATATTTTTCCTATGTTGCGGATAATTGTTGTTCCCCGGGCTTGCTTTCGTACGTGGATTTTCGTGCATCGCTGAGAAGACGAGCCCGCCGGGTTGGGGGGGGGGGGGGAGAATTTAGACGGGCCATAAAAGTGTCTCGAAATAAAATTTGTTAAACCCCGCGAATTTGGTTTATTATGACGTTAAAATAGACGATAATGGTGTTTTTTTGTATCTTCTTTTTTGGTTTGCATCGAGAGAAGAGTAATGGTAAAATTTAAAACATTTTATGTTCATTTAGGGATGATAATGATAATGATAACAGCAAGCAATTTTTACTATTTTTGAATCAAAAGATTTTGATAAAAATATTTGTTTTTTGTAATGTATCTTTACGTTGGTATAAAAAATAGGAATTTATCAATATTTCTTTTTTTTTAGTGTAAGACTTTACGTTGATTTAGAATGGAATTATATTTTTTATATTTATTTGAAAAGATTATATTTTTTACATTATTGAAAAATTGATCCAAACTCATTGCTTATTACAATTTTTAACATTGCTTTACATGTTTTGCATTTATCTTTGAAATAAGAATAAAAGTTATTTCTTAATATGTCTCGACAATTTTATATATCTTAGTTATCATTTTAATTATGCATATTATTTTCATCTCAGTATAGAATATTCACTTGGTCATAAATAATTATAAATTGCGGAAACATATACGTATCATTTCAATTTCATATTAAATTTATGCCAACTTTTTGGCGTACTTCTTAAAATATTACATATCACTTTTGATAACTACGTTGTTATGTCGGATGTAAAAACTTTTCATTATCAACTTTCAGATATCAATATTTGTAGATTTGTCGTTAAGAGACCAATGAACTGAAATGAATCAAAACATTCCACTCATTACTTTATACATATTTCCTTTTCTTCTCGTTAACTATGAAAGCTCATATCTTCAATTAAAAAAATATGAATATATAAATATATATGAAACATAATAATATTAATTTCCTGTATATTATATTAATTTTTACCATAGAAATTTCTCTCTGTCTATGGTTTCATATACGTTGCAACAAATTTAAATATAAACAAGACAACAAACAGAAATTTCCAAGATACACATAATTAGTTATAAAATTCAAATTATAAATTCTAGTTAATTTTGCAGAGAAACTGATAATTTTGTAATTTAATTTACTTGCTTTATCTCAAAAAATTAACGTGTTATTACAGTAAATTACTTTCAATTCAACTTCATTTTAGGAACTGATTAAAACTGGAGAACAATTTTTATTAATTAGTAATGATACTTAAAAAATATATCCACAATTTCAGCAATAAAAATCTGGAATCGTAACGAAACTACTTTGTTACAATAAGAAAAAACCCCCTGAAAAAAAATAAACGAAAACAAAAAATAGAAAAAAAATGATCAAGAGCTGTCGCAATAAGCAGCGGTATAATTTTTTTCCGCATAGCTACCGTTCTTCCTCTACTTTCTCGCCATAACTGTCGGTGATTTGCAATTTATGCAACCGGCGGATAAACTACCGATTGCCGAGTAAATCGAACGGCGGATTCTGGGGAGTCGCGTTTGAGAATCGATTGATCGAGGGCGCTCGCTTATTTACCGGTGCCGTAATGCCGCGGCTTTGCATTATAATTATAAAACGATCGGGCCCGTTTAACAGAAGCGCGTCAGCTAGCGGTGGTGACTGTACCCGCAATTATTAGTTACGCAACTAGTGAAACTATCGACTACCTGTCTACCCGCGCGCGGCTCCACGAGGAAAGCTTCGGGATCATCTATTACGCACAGTTTCTGATAATTTGATAATAAACTTATGTCATGTTTCGAAATCAACGGCCAATTTACCGTTATTTACATGATTATTATCGCAGCTAGAGAAATTTGTTCTCAGTTGCTGTAATGTATTTGACAGTCCTTGGGGTTATAAGTAAATTTGACAGGATTTTCGTGACAAATTTTAGTAAATTGATCGCTACCTTTTTCCACCTTTTTGGTAGTGTACACTGAGAAAAAAGTAATAGTAATATATATATATATATATATATATATAATTAATAGGAAATTAATAGTAAATAAATTACTATTAAAAATAGTAAAAATGATCATTATCAAAGCAATTTCTAATACTTTTTTACTAATATTTATTACATGGCTTTTAAATTTTACTATTATTAACAGTAGAAATAATTACTTCCCCAATATATCCTCAAATTGACACAAAAAATAGTAATTTGTGATATATCTCTTTTCTCGGTGTACAAATTTCGCGTTGGAAGAAAAACTCGCCCTTACAGGTAATCCAAGAATTGACCCATTTTTTTGAATTTCTCGCAAGAATGGCGGCTGCTCATGCAGGCCATGAGTCATTGATCGAAATAAGTGGCAGTACGAAAGGAGCAATGCCTAGAGAATACGGCGAGTGGGGCTTAGATGGTACCGTTTGAGTGTTTCCAAGTAGTTTTCTACAGCTACAGCAACATGTGGTTGAGCATTGTCATGCTGCATAATTACTCTTATATTCCGTTTCTCCTTTAATGCTCTGGCTCAAACGCGTTAATTGTAGTCGGTAGCAATACCTTGTAATTGATTTATTTCGTTTTATCAATTCAAATATATATACGCAGAAAAATAAAGAGTTAATTTTACCATAAAAAATGGGATTCCAACCCCAGAAGACAATTTATGAACATACTTGTGATAAAATATGAAGGAAATGCTAAAATAAAGTACTTTTTCCTATAAATTTATTGGAATAAATGCGAATATTATAGTATTTCTTTCATAATTTATCATAAGAATGTTCATAAATTGTCTTTTGGGGTTCGAATTCAATTTTTTATGAGAATATTAACTGTTTCTGATAATAATTTTATTATTTAATTATACGTTGAAATTATTTTTCATTAAGATCAGAGTGTTTTAATTGAAAATAACGTGAATTACTATACAACAAGTAATTCGCTTAATATTTTCCCCCAAACGCCTTTAAAAAAGGTAAAAATTAATTTAAAACTGTAACTCCTTTAAGACTCTATAATTAACGCAAACATAATATAAATCTCACAACATTTATACTCTTTTATGGGACAAGTTTTTCACTTCAGCGCCGTAAATTTGATTAAAGCAAAATGTTGAATCAACGTTTAATAAACTTATCCAAACAACGCGCCCAAGTTCCGCGCGAAATAGAAATTTTGCATTTTATCACAGAAATAACCCCGGGAGTTAATTAAGATAATATATTGTAAAATTTAATACACACCTCGTCTCGCGTAATTCATCGAATCAAAAACACGTACGTGATATTTTAATATCGCGAGTTTAAAACGAGCGAGATTAACAATGTTATTTATTTATCCTCCCACAATTAATAAACTGTGATGCTACAAAATTCATTAATCAACAATTGCGTTGAGATAAAATTATAATTGAAAAACTGCGGATCAATAAAAAAAGAGAAAAAGAAAAAGAAAGAAAAAAAAAAGGAGTGTACAAATAATCATTTCTGATTATTCCGATTACGGCATTGTTGCTTGTACTTTAACGGTTTACAGATGTTCAATAAAAGCTTTCCCAACAAACAATATGTCACCAGACTTGGACTTTGATAACGCAAGTTATTAATAATTGTTCTCTCGCGTTGAGCCGAGCGATAAGTCAACAGGAAGTTGAGAACCTTTTGCAAAAAGGACGCAGCGAGTTCTTATCGCGCGGCGTGTACGTGTGTTCGGCTGTGCGCGAGAGTTATGGAATTGCGCAAAGGTTCGAAAAGTTCATGATACAAAGTCACGTTACGAAAAGCGCCGCGCGGCTGCCACGCTATATCAGCGCGCTGAGCTACGTCAACGTTATGTATATCTCAAACTGCATCGACAACGAGACGCGCGGCCATACGACGTAGCATCTCGCGGTGAATGTTAATGCAATGCCAACTTCGGTGCAACGTTACAGAATCGATGCTGCGCGGCGAAACTTTGCTTAAATAGTTTCGTCAACTACTTTGTATCGTGCAAGCTCAATTATTTTCCATCGTTGGGGGGGGGGGGGTCCGCGAATTGTCAACAATGAAATTACATTTAAAAGCAAATTAACAAACGAGATTGGCCCGAGATTGTTATTCACTTTATTTAAATGTAAATTGAGATATATAACGCGAGAAAATTGTTGGCAATTGGTACTATATTTTATAGTAATTCGGGGATATATGTGTATCCAGTAGGAAATGTTCTACAGGCCCAGTACTGGTACAGTACTATTACCAGAGTTACCATATAATATAATTTAACAATATGTTTATTAAATTTTAGCAAACTGTTTAACAATTGATTTATGAACAACATAGGAAAAAACTTAAAATAAAATGTTCGCCAAAATTTAGAATTTAGTTTATTATCCCTGGTTAATTTGTTATTCCTGGTTTCTTAATTTTTAATATTCTTTTCTCTCCGTGTAACTATAAAGTATATTTTAAAAATATATTAGAAAAAAAATATCATTGAGGAATAGAACTCGTTACCTCGCTTTCAACAGCCGCGAGTTATTGCATTTTAATTGATTTATTTAATATTTAATAAAAAATTCCCAACAGTAAATTTGACTTAAACAATTAAAAAAAAATACTATCTTAATTTAGCAAAACGTATTAGTTTAAAAGCAGACACAACCATTTCACCAACATGTTAATGATTTTCATTAAATCTTGTTTATTTTCTGTAATAAATCCTGTCACCCAAATCGGATAAACGCGTAGAATAAAAATCAAATATTATACGATATTTACGAATATTGCAAATAATAAAAGCAAACTTTTTTATATTAACGCTTTTAAAAGATAGAAGCACATTCAAAAAAATATATATACTTTCCAGCATAAAAATTGTTCGATATCGTTATAAAAATAAAATTTTTAAACAGAAATTGCAATATTCATAATAAACAACACGTATATTTATTAACTATAAATAATTCCCTTCAACAACGTCTTCAATCGCAACATAGTTCAATCAATTTCTAAACTATAAGTTTATCGATCGTTAAATAGCATCCGACATTTGTTTCGGTGTAACTTTTATTTATTTATTTACTTTTTTTTTTTTCGTTATAAAAAGCACTATTTATGAAATCTAAAGCGGAGTATTGGTGAATCGCAGCGCCAGCTGTTGCCGAACAATGCGCTTTTCACGCGTCGAGTCAAGTCTGTTTTTGCATACGGATGCATGTGTAACGCGGATTCACCAAACGCGAGCTGACGATTCACCTCGTATGGCCTAAATAAACAACCGAGAATACATCGGGCCACCGAGCTTGGCGGAGGCGCATCTTTCTCTCCGTTTCTCCCTTACTTCCTCTCGTCTTCTCGCTCCGAGATCTCTCCCCTGCATCTCGTTTACGGCTTTACTATCGGCGCAAGTTTCCAACCGCCATTCTCCTTCTGTTCTCACCGTTTATTCCCGTGGAATTCCGTAGACAATCATAATAACGGAAACGATCAATTGGTGCAACCGAAAGAAATTTATTAGTAGTTATTACTATGTTTTATAACTCGGAAATCTGGGGGCATTTATAGTACTCGTTATAATTAACGAAATGTGGATATCCTTAATATGTGTATATGTAATTTTTTATCAATAAATTGTACTTGAGCGTGATACAATGTATGGTATAATACTCGTAGTTTTAATGTGAATATATTTGTGAAGTTTGATGTAAATTATATTAGTAAAATTAGTTAGAGTGGTGGTAAAGTGAGTGACTGGTGGTTGTAAGGTTACGAGTTCTATTCCTCGATAACGAAATTCTTTTCTAGTTTATTTTTATTATGTATTTTACAATGAGAAAAAGGTAATAGTAAAATTGAAAACAATTTATATCCATTTGAGGATATCTCTGAAGGGTGAAAGATTTTACTATTAAAAATAGTAGAAATGATAATTATCAAAGCAATTTTTGTACTTTTCTACTAATATTTATTACGTGACTTTTAAATTTTACTATTATTAACAGTAGAAGTAATTACTTTTCCAATATATCCTCAAATTGATACAAAATATAGTGATTTGTGATACATCTTTTTTCTCAGTGCATTTCAGGATATCTCTGAAGAGTGAAAAATGTTACTATTAAAAATAGTAAAAATGATAACTATCAAAACAATTTGCAGTACTTGTCTACTAATATTTACTACGTGAATTTTAAATTTTACTACACGGAGAGAGAAGATTAATAAAAATTATTGACATTGTTCGTAAACTGGTCATATACTTGCAAGAATTGAAAAATTACTATCCTTAATTAGTAAAAAGTGTCGATATTTTCTAAGAATTGTCAACAAATTGATGTGTTTTACAAACTCAAGATAGTAATTTTTCAATTCTTGCAAGTATATGACCAGTTTACCAACAATGTCAGTAATTTTTATTAATCTCTGCCAATATATAACCAGTTTACTAAGAATGTTAGCAAATTTTATTAATCTTTTCTCTCCATATATTATTAACAGTAGAAATAATGACTTTTCCAATATCGCCTCAAATTGATACAAAAAAAAAAAAAATAGTAATTTCTGATACATCTTTTCTCTCAGTGCAGCCCGACTGCCAGGTAAGAAACGCACCGCGTGTTAGAATAAATCAAAAACCTGTCGAAGGCATCGGCGCCGCGGCCTTGCCGAGGCCGCGCGAAAAGATTGGACAGGTTAAACCGGGGCACAACGGCTTGGCCTCTCGCTCGAAACTTCGGTCTTGCGCTAATTACTCGTAAAACGTGGCGACTTAGCACGGAATCGGGCAAGAGATCGATATCGACGCGAATCGTGCCTAATTGTGCCTCGCTCGTTCGTTCGTTCGTTCGCTCGCGCGCGCGCGCGCGCACGCTTGCTTGCCTGCCCGGTTACGTAATCTCGAGTGGCGAGCGAGCCGACTAAGAAGCTCGCACGAGTTGCTCCGTAGCCTCACGCTATCGTTATCCGCGCCATTTTTTCACCTACTTTTCGAGGTATTGATGACTTTTTTGCCGGCCTACTTTTCGTTATCGGCGCGCTCGCGCTTTCCGCGCAGCCGTGTAGGAGGTTCGCGAGATCAATCGCGAGACCCCTCTCGCTCTCGATCCTTATCTCCCCTGGCAATTTTCCGTCTCCGTTGGCGGCGCGGCCGAGCGGTGCTCCCCGTCGCGCTCTCCTCGCCGGGCGGAACAGCGCGCGCCAGACGAGGAGCGACCCCGCGCGCGATTTCCACGCCATCCCGCCGCCCTCCGTGTGTACTTGTCATTGAAAGTGTTCAAGATCTAGTGCAGAAAAGACCGCGGCGTTACCGATGCACGCGCGCGGCAAATACCCCCCCCCCCCCCC
>JABFPN010006999.1:0-10843 GCA_022817305.1 Leptoteleia sp. ZL-2020 | reverse complement strand
ATTACGAAAAAAACATATATGTTCATATATGGATTACGAAAAAAATTTTTTTCTTTATCCTATATAATCCATATATGAACATATATGTTTTTTCTTAATCCATATATGAACATATATGTTTTTTTCATAATCCATATATGACCATATATGACCTTATATGACCATATATGACCTATATGACCATATATGACCATATATGACCATATATGATCATATATGTTTGATTTTTACTAGGGTTACGTGTAATTTGAACAGAAAATTTTCAAGTTATTAGTTTTCAAACAAAAAGTCTGAAAAAATCTGCAAAATTCTGACATATTGTGAAATTAGAAAGATATTTTCAGACCTATTCAGAATTTTTTAAACAAAATTTTCAATTTTTCTTATGTTACTTTTTTAATTTTTAAATAAAATATGAAACTTTTAACAAATAATTTTCATTCCAATGAAAAAAAAATTATAATAATAATTTTTCAAAAACACACTAGATTCTGGACAGGAACTAGCTTAAAAATCTAGTTAAGTTTTTGATAGTTTTTCCATGGAAAAATCTGGAATAGTTTTTTGACTGTACAAACTATCCGAATTTGACTGGTAAGAACCTAGCTAGGCTCTACACAGTCATATAATGCTCCAGTATTTATGGGCCAGAATCTGGACAGTATCTTGTCAGATTTGACTAGGCCAGTTGAACTGGTCAAAGTCTGGCTAGTGCCACTTTTGAACTGGACAAAATCTAGTCTAATTTTTACTTGGGGGGGTATTCATATGGTCCCAGTTGGCGATGCCACGTTACAAATAGGCACCGATGGTATCTGCATGCCATGGCCCCTGGTGCCTACTTCAGAGTCCAATAGTCAGCACAACAGGGGATGATATTAATTTTTCAACATGGGAGCCCAAGTGGAAAAACTTTAGTACCACATGAAACGCCATAGTGGCTGGATACTGTGGCGCAGAAAAATTTCGGTCCCACAGAATCAACCACTGTCTTTTGTTGTGGCGCTAAAATCTTTCCACGCGGTAGCACATGCCGCGCGTGTAAAAGTTACCTTAACAAATTATAAAAATGAAGACGTCTCGTGGCCGGAATTGGATAAACCCAGAGAAATAGATTGAAACGCCATGAAATCAAGGCAAAGATGATATTATATTATCGTTGGTCACGAGCTTAGCCAGCTGTTAGTTCCGATGACTCGGCGAAAATTTCCTGGACAGTCCCGAAATCGGGATTCCGATATTCTCGTTGGTAATAGCTTTATGAGCGCTGCGGAATGGATAATGATTCGGCCATTGTAAATTTGACGGCTATTTTGTCATGCCTTTACCTGTCGGCGGATTTTATGGCCGGGCTTTTCCGAAAATTAGGAACGGCCTGATGAAGATGTCCCCCCCGGTGTTTTTGGCTCGCGACGACGAAATCGGACGAGACGATCGGTTACAAATTATTGATTAATTTGATTGCGGGAAGGGAGAAGGTGTAATTTGTAATTCATATGTGACAGTGACTGCCGGGATGAGTAATGCCGACTGGCCGTTTCCTCGTTTATTCATGGCCCTTATTATGTGTCGCCAAAAGCCATGCTTCGAATACAAACTTTAGAATCGGCCAGGTTCATTGTGAGCATAAGAATGTAGAAGGGAATTTCATCGATTATGCCCGAATGATGTAAGAATTTGTAGAAAGGTCGACGGCTAACCGAGTGTTTTAACCGAGCTTCAAATGCGACAATCTATTTTAGCAAATTATCCATCGGGATTGGGCGTGAAAGTTAAAATTTATCATAGTCGGCAATTTTATCAATTACCTTTTCAACCTGAAAATTGGAGTAAATAATAAATTGTTTTCTTTTAACAATGTTCAGGCAGCTTAAACGACTTGAATGTTTTAAATAAAACCCTTTTTTATCCTACCAATATTGAATTCTTACATTAACAAAAATCAGGATAATTAAATACTTCTTTTATTGCCCTAATTGGTCACGTTAGAAAGTATAAATTTCCGATTTAAATTGAAATTCCCATCCAGGCGAGATCTTGGATGAAATCAATTGCAATATAAAAGAAAGCAAAGAGAGAGATTGCCATTTATGAAAATGAAAGGCCACTAATTTGTGTTCACCCCTTTTAATCAACCGATAAAATCAAACGACACCGTTATAACATAATAAAAGCAAAGTGACACTCCGCACCCCAGCGCGCTGCGTGCTCTTGACGAACATTGACAACCCTATCGTTGACTGAGAGCGCGTTGCAAGCCCGGGAGGGGGGTGGGGGGGAGGGTTAATAGGCTGAAAAGAGAAAGTAAAAAAAGGTGAGAGAGATAAAGCGGAAAATGAGAAAGAAAAAAAAGAGAGAGAGGGAGAAGGGAAAAAGAGGTGCGCGGTAAGAAAAAAGGGCCATCGGCTAATCGGGTTTCGTCGAGGCGCGTCTAGCGCACCGGAACCGATCGGGGGGGACCCACCTGTCCCATTATGCGGCGCGAGGCAGATAGCGCGAGATAGATCAGAACCGTAAACGGATACTCTGCTTTCAGAGAGGCGGCGGCGGCACGTGCGTGGAGCAACAACGACGCCATCCGGCGAACTCTCGGAGGAAGAAGCCGCGTCCCGTCTGCGGGCCGACAAGCGGCTCACGTGTCAGAGAGTGAGGCCACGGCGGGAGCAAGCGGGGGAGGGGGATACCGAGGAAGAGGAAGAGGAGGCGGGGGAGGAGGAAGCCAGAGCCAGCGAAGAGGAGGAGGGTGAAGAGGGTGAGGAGGGAGCGCGGGACGTGGCCGAGAGGTTGGCGTCGGGAGCGCAGCAGCACCCCTGCGCCCTCCGGCTCAGCGACGGCGGCGGCGGCGGCGGCGACGAGGAGATCTGCTCGACGACCGCGCGCCACCGTTACCGGCACCCCTTACAGGACCCGCCGCATCGTGATACGGACAGTGACACGGACCATCACAGCCGGAGGGCCTACAATAACCAGAGGTTACGATGCCTCGAACCGGACGACGTCCAGGACAGCCCGCCGGACGGATGGCACAGGCTTCGCACCCGCCAGGAGAACGCTCACAGTCGAGCGGTTCGCCCCACCAGGATACACCCTTGTCTTGCGACCTTGCTGTTGTTGTTATGCACTTTGTGTGGGATTGCAGGTTCGTACACGTTAGCTCATTTATTCCTTTCTACACGGAGAGAAAAAAATATTAATTTTTAATGAAAAGTTTACTACTTTGGCATTATACTTACAGAACACCATTATATGGAAAACTAATTCATTAAAATTTGTTAAGTTAGTTTATTCAAAATAGTAATTCTATGCAGTTTCATATAATTTAACAATCTGTTTATTAAATTTTAGTAAACTGTTCAATAATTGGTTTATGAACAACATAGGCAATGGGTTAACGACACTGATGAATAGCGACATCCAACGGAAAAAACATAAAATAAAATGTTTGCCAAAAATTAGAATTCAGTTTGTTAAAATGTCTAATCCCTGGTTTCTTAATTTTTAATATTCTTTTCTCTCCGTGTATTCGTTAATGTTATTATGTTGGATCAGTCACTCAAATCCGGACACTCGAGAAACTGAATGCCCGAAATTGAGACACTGATCTCACTCGCTGTGCACTAAACGAAGGACCAACCCAACATTTCTGCATTTAGAAAATTAAACACTTATACAATAGTAAAAATATTGCTGGTACGTGTAGGAAAAATTGCAAGGACAAAAATGTGGCAATGCTGTAGTTTAAATAGGGTTTATATGCGGGAAGTTTAAAACGTTGGTAACCAACGTACCTAAATGTAAACACAACTTTGAAATAATGAAATTTTAATATATATGCAAAAATCAATTTATTATGAAAAGTATTAGTACGAATTTTACTCTTGTGCATATCAAATGTCTAAATATTAGAAATTTGAATGTTTCAAGTTTGAAGATTTGAAACTTCCTGCGCGCGTATATATTAGTTCGGATTAAATGCATTATCATAACATTATACTATTTTAGAATAACTGCATTCTCACCTTGGAACAGAAAGATATATGAATTTTGAAAAAAAAAAAGATAAAAAAACTTATTCATACTAGTCACTCTGTAATCTGAGTTTCAAAATAACTGATATAAATTATACTTAGTCTTAGAATAAAAATATTCAATAAAATAAATCAAATATCATTGGTTCCGATTGTTGTCCACATATACATGTAAAAAAATTATTATAAGAATTAATATATTTTTTAACGGGTTAATAAACTTTGAATAATCATATTAGGTATTCTAATGTATATAAATTTTCACAACAATTCTTGAAGCATAATATAGAAATAAAACTATATTACACCACAAAGTAAAACTCAAATATATATATATAGATACTATAACAAAGTGATTTATGTTGAAAGAAGTTTAGTGTTTTTTTTAATTATACAGTTATCAAGATGTAAACGAAAACCAGTTAGATTACATAAAATCATTCACAGAAAGATTAATTTCGAATTGGAATGATTAAAAAACATTGCTCGCTATAAAAGTGTCAACAATACTTCTTTTATTAAATATGAACTGAATTGTAGATGAAACAGAAACGAGGTCATTTAAAAATAGATTTTTGAAGGTAACATGAAAAAGTACCTTTAATTACATTCGATTTTGAAATAATTAAATTTGAAAAAAAAAACATATTGGCACTATAACGATTAAATTTATAAAGTCAAACATAAAGTGATTAACATAAAATCATATAAAAAACGGTTAAATGTTCCACACAAACAACCCATTTCTTCTAGTAAAAATCAATAACGAGGTCTGAAGTAAAAGAAATGTAATTTTTAATTTTAAATTCTTAAATTTTCGTGTATCGTTGGATAAATTAAAACGTTTAATTATCTTCAATTACCTAGAATTAATTATTTTTCAATCTTTTCACGGTCGTGCTTGCCGTTAGATTCTTCTGCATTAGAGAATTTAATCGCACGCGCAACATCCAATATTTTTTTTTCTCGAATAAATATTAAATAACAGGTTTTTTATTTACCAGTACTTTCAAGGAAAAATAACTAAATTGTGACACAACACTGAAAAGCATGTTAAATGTAGGAAATCTACTTCGATTACTTAATCATAGCGCTACCAATGACAACAATTAAAAGACAATCAACAAGAACCGTTGCCAACTTCAAACCAAACCTCGGCGATGAAAATTGAAAATGAAATAAACCCGGGCGATATAATCCGACACGAGGACAAGTTTCGACATGCAATTCCAAGTAGCAATCGCTCATTCACTCCAGTCCCCAAAACCTGGCCCCCGATCGGATCAAAACAAACCAAATATTTGCACTTAAGAAGATAAAGACAGACTTAAAAAGGAGAGGGGTGGGGGAGCAAAAATGTGCCCATTTTAATCCGCAACATCAAAGTCGCGCGCTCGCATCTAAAATTCCAAACTAGTCCCATTCAAAAGGGAACCTTGGCGCATGAATTTCTATTTGAACGCCACGGCCCATCATCAATCACAATATGTCACTGCAATATTCACGATATTAGAATAGTTATAAACTGAATAAAACATGACACGCGTTTGTAATACATTCCCGATGCAAAAGGAGGTATCATATTGGACATGGAAATCACGCTGAATATATTACAGCCCCCGTTGCCCCCCCCTCCTCCACCACCCTCTGATTAAGCGATGATTAATGCCCCGATGCGGCTTATTTCGCCTATAAAACGCGCCATTAAATTTTCAATTCAGCTCTTTCCACCCCCCCCCCTCCCCTTCCTATCCCCTAATCGAACGCGTTATTACACGTCGCTGAGCAGCCAAATCGACTGTCAAAAACACGACGAACGTGGGTCCCCTTTTTTCGCCTCGAATTTTTTCTCCGTTTTACCTCTCTTTCTTCTTTTTTCTTTTCTCTTTTTTTTTTGTTTTTTTGTTTTTCCCTTTTTTTGGCCCGCGCGGACAATCGTTCGACAGAGCGCTTGGCGCCTTTTGTCCGCGCACGTATCATGTGCGTACACGTATACATTTCGCGGGCGGCAGATTGTGAAATTTCAACAGGTGACAGATAGCGGTTCAATGACGGAGCAGATGCAACGAGGCGCAGTCTGTTTCATTACGTTTGCTCCTTCTGTCGGGCGAGACCTCTTCACGATAAGTGCCGCTAGAGCGACAATAAGCCGCAAGCCAGTCTTCCATTGCCGTATTGATTTTTCTTATTTCAACGTATTTTCGCCCTCGGCTAAAGTAATTCGATTTTCGGATTAACTTATGATCGATCTTTCATCTTTCTACCGGTCGTCTTTAAAGTTTCATTTTTAGATGCCAAATTGTTTGACAAATTATCGATATACTTTTTTTAAACAAAAAGCATCCTGCGGCTAAGAAAGTTCATTGTTTGTTATTTTAAATTTTAACAAGATTATAATTTAACATTAGTATCAAATTATTCGTATTGCATAAATTCTTACAATTCTTTTTTCTTTTTAATATTAAAAAGTACATTTTGTTATTTAAACGGACTATTTTAAGAATTATAAATAATTTATTTATATTGTGTTACAAATATTATTTTTGCTTTGAAACTTTTTAGAAGCTTGTGGAAAAAGAGGAAAATTGTAACTTGAATACTTTTTTCTCACGCAAAATCGTATAGAGGTGCGGACATTTTATGATATTGTAAAATTCGAAATTACGGTCAAATGGACTTCCCATGATTATAAAAAGAGAGAGAGAGAGAGAGAGAAAATGTTTTGTAAGAAATCACTTTGTTTGTAACGTCACTGCTTCCACCTTTTCGGGGATCACTTTGTCTACAAATGATTACAAAAATTTATGGCGTAAATCCCATGATGAGTCAGAAAAAAAAAACTTTTTCGGGTTTGTGGAACAAATTTATTTACAGCCGGTACCATAAAATTCGTTTCACGGAACGCATTTTTTTCGGGCGTCGCACAGGTAGTTGGTTTTTTGTCTTCTTTTTTTTTTCTCCCTTTCTTTTTTTTTGGAACATAGAATTAACTCTTAAACATCTTTTTTTCCAAAGACAAAGTAGTGTCAACAAATTTTCCATCCCTTCACTTTACGGCCTAAATACAAAAACATACAAGACATTATCTCTTTTTAATGTTGCTCAGGTGTGTTGTACGAATCAATCTGTTCTTTCACTGCTTATGACACCTGATTTCCAATAATTAACTTTTTCTAATTCCTTTCGTAAAATCATTTTTATATAGTTCTTTATGATATGCTGCCTGTTCCAGCAAGGATATTTGTATAGGAGTTATGAAATTTCTAAACTGTTATTAATTGTTGAGAAATTTTATGAAATGTTATAAATTTATCTTATTGTACAATTATGAGCTCTAAATATATATATATATATATATAAACTATATTTTTCGGCATATTACTTTTCAAATTCCGACCTTGGGCATTGACATTGAAATTGAAGAACTAGTAAATTTCAATTGTTCTTAATTAAGCTAAATGAAGCATAATTTAATATTAAATAATACACAGTGAAGTAAATTATTAAGCATTAAAAGTAAATGTTGAATATATTCATTGTATATTATAAAGTTTTCAACGGTGCGCTATTAAATTATTAACATAACAAAGACTAAACAGATCATATATGTTTGATTTCCCTAGGGAGTTGAAACGGATAAATGTTATTAAGATGAATGCTTGCCAATAGCGCGAAGGACATTCGGCAAAGTGAAGTTGAAAGAATCGACGGTTTCACCCGAAAGTGGATGAAAATTGTTCGGCACAATCATTGGATTATAAGTGTATGAATTTGCGCCGGAGGAATAGCCGCGGCAGAAAACGAGAGACGAATAACGCCGAGGCGAGTCAAACAGAAGCACGCCCCGTGGTGCCTGGCAATACAAGAAACGGTCCCCCCATTGTGGGCCCGGACGTCGGTTCCGAAAACGCCGGGTGCCAACCGGGGGCCCAATAATGGGATAAATGCCATTGGCCCATTAGTCGTTAAACAACTTAATCGGCTGCTCGTGCGTAACGCATTTTCTCCAAAAGTCTGAGGCCGACTTTCGGGGCTGCCCTCACGTAAGGTGATCCCGGGGGCCCCATTGTTTGCGGGGATGCGTAAGCGCGCACAATGCGGGACCCCGCGGCGCGCTGTCAATTTTTCGGCTCATTTTCGACCGGGGGCCTCAAACTGGTTCCCACCGATCGCCTCGCATTAATTAACAACAACCGTGGGCCCTGTTTTGACTAATTCCCTTCGTCAACAACCGCGGGCCCCCCCCCCCCCACCTCGCACCCCACTCCCACTCCCCACTCCCCGACTGGGACCCGTCGGGAACGTTCGTTCGATCGGGTCAAGTGGATGACGCTACTACATTGAGAATAAAGTTACACATGATTAATTTTTGGGATTACTACCCATGAAAACATTTTATATAGGTGGCACATATGTCGCATATATGTTGGTAACGTGCTTCGCGCGCCGTGATTCGGACTTTTGAATAATTGGGCCACATCGGCATTCCGGCGGATTTTCACTCCCAAAAAAAGATTATTCGGGTTAATTGCTTTACAACCGACCCGTCAAATCTCGGTTTTCCCTAATCCCCTAATTCCGCTTACACCTGAAATAACTTTATTTCGGGAATTATTTTCTTCTCCTTCTTCTTCTTCTTCTTCTTCTTCTTCTTGCTTCCTTGTAACGTGTATAAAGTGCCGCGCGTCTGCCCAGGAAAAATGTCAAATTTACCGATTTTTATATGTTGAGGTAATATATTTTAGTTTTACATTGAAAGTTTGATAACTTGATGTTAATTACGCTGAGGATTGTTGGATTCAATATTATAAGAAAATTGCAAAAAAATTATAAAAGTGGCCCTAGGAAATAATGAAAACATCAATTCATAAATGGACGTTTGTTTTTTTTTTTTAATTCATATATGACCATGTATGGTTGACATGTGGCAATAATTGATTTCCATATAAAGAAATGATTAAAAACATATATGGCTAGAATATAATATCAATTATACTAACGGAATACATTGTTTTTAAATTAAATTTGAAACTACAATTGGCAATAAAATTTCAGCCGAGATTCTTGCCGATCGTCGTGTGTAATCCGAGTGCCAATGCGACCGAAAACAAATGCTGTTTCGAGTTTGAAGTTGGCAACGGTATAATATTTAAACAAACTTACAACCTCTGTTGTGATAGGAAGTATCGACTTACTGAAACAACATCTTCTGTATCTGTCATACATATATATATATGCGGTAAATGTTTTGTATTATTACCAAACACGGTGCGCCGAGCAACTATTTTTACAAAAACAAGATACAAATTTGAACGCACGCAAGTATGGTTTTAAAGTTGAGGCGAAAGCAAACACGCTTGTTACTTTATCTTTCTCTAAGACTTTGTAAGATTTTGTTCAAATAAGTCGAGGAAGCGAGTGACCTGAAAACGAAGATACGACACTTGTTTGTTCAAATCAAACGCGCGCGCACGAACACACACACAATTGCGACGTTTTTTAATCTGTCAGATTCAATGGCAATCGTAAATATTAACATTTCGGTAACAGATTTAAATGAGTTGGACGTAAACAGTCTTGATGTCGTAGGCAATGATTAAATTCTTTCGATTGAATTCTGACGAAAAGAAAGGACGATTGAATAAATATTTAATATGTTAATTTGCAGATGCGTGCTCGTCGCGATCTACGCCGAGACCGCGGCCACCGACGCCATCCCCTCGGCCAAACATCACATTCCACACGTACTCGTGTCCACCGGATTATGCCGAGTGGTACTGCCTAAACGGAGCCTCGTGCTTCACGGTCAAAATCGTCGATTCGCTACTTTACAATTGCTTGTGAGTATATATACATCCCTTGAAAACTCCACCGTTCCATTATCCTCTTGCCGTTTCAACTGTTAAACATCAAAAAGGTACAGTTAACGGCGCATCGTTTTCATCAACCATTGTAGAATCCCGAGTAAAAACAAACATGGTCAAATGTGATATAATGAAATGATCATTGGAAGGTCACAAAATGAAATAAATATTGATCACTTTTGGGTCACTACACGGAGAGAAAAGATTACTAAAAATTACTGACATTGTTGGTAAACTGGTCATATACTTGCAAGAACTGAAAAATTACTATCCTAAGTGAGTAAAAAGTGCTCAGCTTTCTAAGAATCATTCTCAACAAATTGATACGTTTTACTAACTTAAAATAGTAATTTTTAAAGTTTTGCCAATATATAACCAGTTTACTAAGAATGTCAGTAAATTTTATTAAACTTTTCTCTCCGTGTATGCGATCATTGTGCGATAACATTTTTATAAATTTGTTAATGAAACAAAAGATCATATATAGTGTCATTTTATATTATAATGTCAAACAATAGAAAATTGATTAATTACAAATTGTAAAGCACTTTGCTATTGCAGGTAATTTTATGAATTAATACTAAATAAATTTAAATTGTTACACAAAATTTGATCTAAGAATATGAAGAAACGAATGATGCACCGTCAAAGCAATCGCCTGTTAAGAAAGCGTGCGACCTCTAAATTAAAACGCGACGAAAATTCCGGACATTTCTGGACGGTGCAGCCGCGGTCCAACACTTTTCCGTGTGCCGGAAGGGCCAAATTGCTTCCGAGAAAACGGGAGTTTCGGGGGCGAAAAAAAAAAAAATTGTCGTCCATTGGGCTAACGAGATTTGAGGAAATACCCGGTGACTAATCCCGCAATCGCATTAGCCCCAAGGGGGGGATAGCCCCCCCTCACCCCGGCATCGCGGGGTACTAACGTTGCCAGAATCGGGGAGGACCCCT
>JABFPN010006998.1:0-10844 GCA_022817305.1 Leptoteleia sp. ZL-2020 | reverse complement strand
AGCCCCCCCCCCCCAACCCCCCCGTCCTTCGCCACTTCCCCTCAACCCTTATCTCACTCGCTACGCTCGTGAGATTGAGTCACTCGCTTCGCTCGTGAGAGTAATATTACATTTTAAACGAATAAAATTATTAAAAAATATATAAAAATCATTTTTCATGCACTTGTAACGAAAAGTATAGTTTGATGTACGGGAGGGAACGCAATTTCAACGAGTGTGAAGTTACTCCCGAGCCGAAGGCGAGGGAGCAACTTCACACGAGTTGAAATTGCTATGTTCCCTCCCTTGCATCAAAATATACTATTCTTTTCCTCGCGCGACCTTGGTGGTGTTTGGACCTGTTGTTTATATACATTTATCGTTTCAAAAATATTTATTTTTCAATCCCACCCGGACTTTTCTTTAACTTCCATAATATCGTACCGAAAAAGAAGCGAAACACATTTAAAATATAACATTTCCCGCGCAAAATATCATACTAATTGCACTTTCATTGGGCAAGGTAAATAACGAGCTGGTTGAAATTCTGAGAACTTGCCAACAATAGTCACAAACGTAAACAAATAAGTACACATGAACGGTCGCGAAAGTTTTCGGTCAAAAGGCGGGCTTGAAGCGAGCATAAGCCGCCCCCCCTCCTCCCCAACCTCGCGATAAGCAAACAGTCGGGAGAAATAAATAAACAAACAGACGCGGTAATCGGTAAAGTGCGGGCAAGTTCGATGTTGGCGGATTTGGTTAAAAAAAAAAAGAAAGAAAAAAAAAGGGATAAAAAAATATCGCGAAGGGAAAAATTCTAGGAGCTACAAGTGTCGGTCCCGTGGCGGACGAAAATTTGTGCCGAATCCATTTGGAAAGGAGCCATCGCGACGAATACCGTGCGCGCCAGTGATGCTAAGAATGAACGGTCTCTGCAAGGGAACGGCGGGGAACGAACCCACTCGCATCACGTATAACTGTATCGCGCGCCTACCGTACACTTAAAGCGTACTCATCCGCGGGATTTGAGGATTATCCGCAAATCGTTTAATCGTGAAATTATGAGTGAAAAAGAAAAGGCTCTGCCTCGGAATGAAAAAGTTTCTAAACAGCACTTAAGGAAACATCCAACGTGGAGAGTTACCCCTCCCCACCCCTGCCCCCCCCTCCTCGTCATCCTTTTTTATGTGGCATTCACTCCCCCCGCCCCTTCCCCCACTTTTTTTTTATAACACTCGAAGCTTATTTATTCGAATTGTTGTTACCCGAACGGAACCCTTAAACATTTCGACGTCCGATTTAATTTCCAAACTTTTCTTTTTTTATCGCATCGCAAAGTTGCGCCTTTAATTATATTTGAAGTTGTTGCCGGTTGGAGATTTCACGGTTTAATCGCGGATATTAGGTCTCGTGTTTCGATGCCACGGTGATGAAATTTTAATCAAATTTAAATCATTTGTTATGGCACTGAAATTTAGGTTTGTTTTTAAATGATGACGGTGGCTCCATCTATCGAACTGTGGCGGTATATAGTATTACGTATTAGATTAATTTTTTAGTTATAAATCATGGAAATGCAGGGTATTCCCTTTATTTTTTGAATTTGGGTCAGTTTTAGCTTATATTTGAATGGTACCGATTGTAGCGCCATCTACTGAACTACTACCACTATCACACTTCAAAAGCTTTTAATGAATATATTGAAGTAAATTAATGTATGTTCTTTATACTTGACTTTATAGATACCTTTTTATTAGAATTCCCTAAATTTTTGGAATTTAAGTTAGTTTTATACGACCATTGAATAACATCGATCGCAGCGCCACCGACTGAACTATTGCAACACATTTCAAGATTATCCAATATATATACACTAATAAATCAATATAAATGTATCATATTTGATTTTGTATGATCTTCTCTCGAAATATCTTTTACATAATTCTTTTTATTTGTTTGAATTGAGGTTAGTTTTGCATTATCTTTGAATATCATCGATCGCAGCGCCACCCATTGAACTATTACAACACATTTTAAGATTATTCAACATATATACAATAATAAATCCATACAAATGTATCATATTTGATTATGTATGATCTTCTCTCGAAATATCTTTTACATAATTCTTTTTATTTGTTTGAATTGAGGTTAGTTTTGCATTATCTTTGAATATCATCGATCGCAGCGCCACCCAACTGAAATACTACAAAATATTTCAAGATTTTTCAATGAACACATAGTAATACATTGATATAAACGTGGGATATTCGATGTTACAACATATCCTGCCAAATGCCGTATTAAATATTTTACCCGCTCAAGTTTAAGGGCCGTTCACACGTCATTTCATCCAATTGCATAAGCTCGAGCCCCGCTAAGCAGTTTGGATTTAAGCGCCAAATTGTTTTCGTCGAACAAACCTTACAAATTGAATGAAATTGCGGGCGTTTATAACATCGGTTCGGGCCGGGATACTTGCGGTATCATAAAATTCTCGTTCTCGACATAAATCGAGTGAATCATCATTAATATAACGTTGATCGTTTGTATTCAGAAGGTAGACGCGTAGCGCAGTAAAAGCGCGCGCATCCACGATATAACGCGCGTATGCTAATGCCTTTCAAATTTCCGACAATGCGGTTTTTATTAAGCGCCCTCAGATATTGAAATATATTCACGATACTCTTAATGTCGCGCATAATCTTGGCCATAATTTAAGCCATACTTTGGACGGCAACAATAATAAATAATGCCCCATTTATCGTGACGTATAAATAAGCGGGAAGATGAGCGGGAAAAATATTACGCATTAACGTGAAATGTCACTCGTTGGCCAACTCAGAATGAACATAACCTCCTAAATAATACATATTTTGAAATATGTTCTAGAATAAACATTAATTGCACCACTGAGAGGAATTCGCATAGTACGCCCAACTAAAGACTTTAAGTTATTGTCAAATAAATGGGACTAAATAAATTTATAGTTGGACTAATCAAAAACTATAGTTGCGAGAACTAATTCAACTAAATAATTTTTATTTAGCTGGACTATATTTTTCTCTGAGAGCAATTGAAATTTGTTTAGTTCGATCAACTGTTGTTCAGAAATTGATATAACTTTTCTTGATAGATATATTAACTAAGCTATACTATTTTTTTCGAAAAAACAAACTAAATTATATTTAGTTGGCTGCACTAAATTTTTCTCTGAGCGAGAAGAACGCAACGTACGTCAATAGTTAAACAGGTTTACAATTTTTTAACATTTTTTTTTACATATTGCAACTCTTCTCAGAATGTTATCTTTTGGAAATAGATTTAGCATCTAAATAATTGATGAAACTATTTCCACAAAATAGCTTTCTGAGAAAAGTAGCAACATGTAAAAACTAATTTAAATAATTCTAAACCTATTTAACTATTGACGTACGTTCCAATTTTCTTGAATTAATTTGTATTTTACAATATATTTAAGGATATGTATTGTTAAGGAGGTTATGTTCAGTCCAAGTTGGCCAACGAGTGACAGTTCACCTTAAATTAAAATTTAATAACAAAGGGAGGGGATTCTTTTAACGACAGCGCGACCTCGCTCGATGGCTCACGATTTTGACCGGAAATTTGTAATGGCCGTTTCGATTACGTCTTTCTGTTAAGTTTCTTTTTATTAGAAACGCGCCATTATTATGCCTGGGAGTAATGAAAATCCGTAAGGCGCGCGCGACGTAAAATTAACGCGCCGCACTTGGTATTCCACGAATCCCTCTTTTGTGACGGCAATGATATTAGTTTACATATTTTGATATCATTTGTCAGGCGGGCGAAAGGGATACAAAATTCAGAGGTAAATTGCAATTTGCCACGACGAGGCGAGAAATTTAAAGAACACTCACGTTGCTTCGGCACCGAAGGATGAATCATTTTTCAAATACATGTAAACGAGCCTTGCTTTGTTTTCATTTTTATTTACACTTTTCTGCCCATCTCTATGTAAACAACACTGTTGTCCATTTTATTTTGTTTATTTATTCTTCGGCATGTTTATAAACATTGATTGTTTATGTTTTCGTTCGCTGTGAAATGAAATGAAATGAAATATTTGGATGTAACTGAATGGAACGTTTTTAAAATTGAGCGCATAAGTAAACAATCTAAATATTTTGGAGGTCAAATTAAAGAAACGAAAACAATAACGTTGTTTATTTACATCCGAAGGGCATAAAAATGGGACGGAGCTGAAAAAGAAACGTTGTTAAAAGAACAAAATGTAAACAAACATTGTCTTTGTTTTATATTTACATCCACTTTAATGCCCTTCGTATGTAAATAAACAATACCATTGTTTTTATTTTATTACTTTCATTTTCCAAGTATGTATGAACATTGTTTTTTTTATGTTCTCAATTCGAAACACGTTTCATTCTTCAATTCCATTAAAAATGGATATAAAATACAAAACAAAAATAATGTTTGTTTACATTTTGCACTGCGAAAACATTTCATTTTTTAGTAACATAATATTACCGGGAACAAAATAAATTCCGCGCGCGTCACACTTTTTTTCCCTTGGCAAAGTGAAAATGACGATACGGAAATTTAAATTCAAAAATTGGCCCATCCTCCATCAGTGCGAGGGTGACATCCGATTGGCACATCGGGTAAGAATTGCCAATATGTCGCAGCGCCGTGCACCAGCCCGGGCAGTCTTTTATGACATCTTTTCGCAGACATAAACGCGGACGGCTTGTTACAATTTACTACGTCCGTCTGTTACTGTCCGTTACCGCGAACGTATAAGAAATGGACGCCAAATGGCGATGACTCGCCAATTTCTCTAAACTCCGTGTACTTAATTTCGGCTTGAGTCCCGTTCGTATTCCATTTTGCTTTGCCATTTCGGTAAAAGACAGCTGGAATAACGCGACGAGGAAATAGTACGGATGAAATTCAAACTTTTTATTATTAATTTAAACATGTCTCCGGGTTGTGGACATTTTTAATAAGCAAATTACTAAAATTGAATTGATACAGGGGAAAAAAGTATTCGCTTTGGTTGGTAAATGAGTTTATCTAGTAATTTTTAACTAATTTAGTAAGAATTTATTCTATTTGCAGAAGAACCTAGATATTAAATCGACTAAAATGAATATTTAAACGTTACATAAACTGTATGGCTGATTCAACCATACACTTATCTTATGGAGACTGAACATAACCTCAATATGTCAACGAAAACTACTTGGATTTCGCTGTGTTTTGGATTAGATAAATTTGTATGGCTGATTCAGCCATACAGTGTATGTAAATTGAATCAACTAGCTAGATTTGTTTTCATAAACTCGACTCACATAAATTTGTTTGGATACGATAATTATAATTTCTACCCTTGTCAATAATAATCAAAAAATATGTCTAACTTAAATAGAAATTTAGTAGTGTACTGCATATTTTTTCCGCGTAAGTATACAAATATTTTTTTAGTATTTTTGATATTTAAGGTATTGTATAATTTTTAAAATTTTGTTAAAATAGAGTATCGACGGATTCTGCATGAAGTTAGTTGCATATGTCAGAATAAAGATAGAGAATGTCAGAATGTCCATAACTCAAATATTAAAGTAACTATTAATACCGCGAAATTTAAAACGATTCAAATAACGCATATTTATTTTTCATAATTAACGACGTTAATATTCATGAAATTGAAGTAATACAAATATTAGTTATTTGAATAAATAAATTCGTTAAATAATTTAATCAAAAATAAAATTTAAATATTACATTTTTTTCCTGTATTTAAATTTCGCGCAATTTTTAAATATTTGTGGAATAATTTCTCTAGCACCAAAATCTCTGGCACTTTTTGATTTTATCATTTACGACTAAATTCACATTGAACCTACAGCTACTCTTGACATTTGTCGACATTTTTTTATTAATTATAAGAAAAATATTTGTTTTTCTAACATATCCCCAAAACCTTATAATAAAGTAATTTATATTTCTTTTTTTCTGTTTAATAATGATAAATGTATTTTTAATGTAATTAAATTAAATTGAAGAACGAAGCGTTTTTAGAATGAGAAATGTAAACAAAAAATGTTGATAAATATTTGAAAGGTCGTGCAAATAAAGCGGTAAGCAATTAACGTTCAAGTTAATAATTTCGGTTAGTTTTACGGAAATACTTTGGCTGCATAATTTATATATAAATGAGATCGCGGGAGATTTAGTAAACATTAATTTTACAGTGCTTAGGTGCTATAAATTGAAAGAAGTAAGTCAAGTTCCGAATAAAATGTGTAATATGATCTGGGTGGGTGTTACAAAATTCAATTTGATATTTGCAAGATGTACATTAAATCACGTTTATTAGTGGCGAGAACTTCTCAGCGCCATGAAACGGTTTAATTTTGGCACGAATTTCAAAAAATTCTCTTCGAATAAAAGTATTTTTATTGCGACGTTTGCTGTTAAAGTAAGTTGTATCTTCGCACATGAAAATTAATTATTTGTACTGAAAAATAAGTACTTTTACGATAAAAATTTATTTCTTGCATTAAAAATATAATTCAGTGTCAGTAAAAAGACCGTATCTTCGATGGAAATGATTAAGTTTTATGGAAGGGATTTTATATATCAACAAAAGCAGCTGGTCTAAAAATATTATGTCGGCAATTTTATATTTTTTATATACAAATCATAAAATAAATAATTTCTTAATTAATTAATTCTTTTTTATTTCATGATAAAGATTGTAGAGGGAGAAATTAATTTCTTGCTAAATACATTTATGTTGAACATTATAATAAAATTACTTATATTTTTGTTTTAAAATGTTGACAATATGATGTAAACTAAAATACGATTTAATTGTTTGCATTATTGCAAGCAAGCTCTTATAAACGTTGCAATTTTTGGAATTTAAAGCAAAAGAAATTTCCTGTGTACTATGCTGAATTCTAGGAAAAATTTGATTATGCTTTCAAAAGAATGTAAAAATTTACTTTATATATAAAGTGATGGAAAAACAATAAAAGTTTAATTTTGGTACATAGTGTAAAAATATTCTCATTTCCTTGTATTAATGAATCTGAGAACAATGTGAAATAAGGTTTTGTTAATCACAACAATATTTTTGAAAGCAATTTTAACAGTAGTATTAATGATAGTAATAAATTTCACTTTTTAATACGATATAGTATTATAAATATTCGTGAGGGGATTCATTTGGTCGTTAGTTTGACAAAGACCAGTGACCAGTGAGTAGTGTCCGGTGAATAGTGACCAGTGAGTAGTGACTAGTGAGTAGTGACCGGTGAATAGTGACCAGTGAGTAGTGACCGGAAATTGGTGAGTGGTGAGACCAGATTTTATTTTTAATACAATTTATTATAAATTAGATTTTTCTAGTATTTTTTTAAAATGTTATTGTTTTCTAATATTTTTATAAATTCCACATCATATTATAAACAATACTATAAATAAACACGTATCCCTGTATAATAATAAAATATAGTAGCAAATTATAATACATTTCTCTCAATATAACGACTAATAATTGAATTGACAGTACGAAACCTTCATCCATGTTTAATTTTACATGCAAGAAAATGTGTTATTAAATCGAAAACGCATAATTTATTCAATATAAATAAAAGTTTAATTAACGGAAATAAAACACGTATTTACGGCGAGTGAATAATTTGCGAGCCTGAAATAAAATTGTTCTTCGTATGTAAACGTAAGTGAATTATTCATTTCGTTTGAATAAGTTTTATTTATAAACGTTCAACCCTCTCTGCTCCGAGTGCCTTTTTTTTAAACTAAGATTTGCACTTCCTTAATAAATTCAATTAAACTTTTTCTACCATAAAGACCTGTACTAGATTTACGAATTACTATTAATAGAGAAAGTTGGGCGAAGGCTTATCTCTCTTTGCGAATAAATTATTAAAGGACAGTCTGACGAAATTGCTAAAGCGAGTTTTTATAAGGTCAGCTGATTTTGATGAATTAAAAAAAAAAAAAAAGAAAAAGTACGCAGTTTAGAAGATACATGGTTAGACGATCTTTATTCGATCTATCACTGAAACTTATAATAGTTTCATTATAATAGAAATTGTTTATTTAGATTAGTTAGAAATCGTATTTAAATATTTTTTTGGAAATAAGTAGAAAATACTGTATAATGTATATATATTGAAGTAATTTTTATTTATTCTTTGTGTTATAATAAGTTTTCTTTAGTTTTAAATTAATATTAAAATGTAAAGTGACTTTTCAACTATTTTTCACACTTTAAATTCTTGAATTTTAAATAGAACTGGAAAATAAAACGTTTTCCAGAATACAAAATATAAACAAACATTGTCTTTGTTTTGTAATTACATCCATTTTTATGTCCTTTGGACGTAAACAATAAATATTATTGTTTTTGTTTCCTTAATTTGCCCTTCCAAATATTTACAAACATAGACAATATTAAAAACGTTTTCATTCTTCAGATTCATGAATTTTAACTAAATTTCCTTCCAAACAATATATTTTGGAAGGAAATTTGAAACTAGTCATTTGGTTCTTAACGGTGGAGGGGGGTGTTTAAATTACCTCTAAATGAATTTATATAAATTATATTTACAAAAAATAATATTTTTTATTATATATAAACAAATTAAATCAATTTATTTTTTGGTATATACATTCATATCGAAAATACGCTGAGAAACATTTTCGTATCTATAAAATAAAGTTGGATTCAGAGTCAGATATAGTTCAGTTCACTTCTTACAACAAGTATTTAGAGTTGAGAGAGTTCTAAATTAGAATTAAAAAAAATCAATTAATAATAATAATAATAATAATAAGTCCGTAATATAGAACTGCATTGTTTTTCGATTTCACCTTTAGTGTAATTTTTATTATTTAAAATTTTTTGTTTATTTTGCCGTCCTAACGGTTTCGCCGTCGACAATATACTGAAATGTTCAAATAAAAAATAAACCGTATGAAAAATTCACTTTTGCAGAATGTTGCCTCAAGTTAAAACACGTGACTTTATTTCCAATATTCTGCCTCTTATGCTTTAGGTCTGGTGGGAAGAATAAATTTTCGATTTTTTCACATTGCGTTTATTTGAAAATACATTGAATTTTTAGAATAATAAATGACATATTAAAAACGTATATAAACAAAAAGGTGAATAAGCAATAATACAATAAAATTATCTGATAAAATAAATAAACGCTAATAGAATAAAAACATATATTGAGATAAATGGGAAATAAAAATAATTTACATATCATGTTCGAATGTAATTTCGCGAATGACAGACAATTAGAGTCATAAAAGTATCTCTTAATTCATAAAATAATGCATTTTATTTATTACGTTTTGATCTCATGTAATTTTCATCGGGTCAATAAAACATAATTTCAAATCTGATCAAGTTAAGGAATCATTCTACCGGAATATCGTGGAAATAATAATAAGTTGAAATTGTTCACAAGCATGAAATACTTTATTTTGTATTACATAAATATAAATAAATAATCATTAATATTATAAAACAACATTTTGAAATTAAAAAGAAAATTATTTATTCATGCAATATTTGTAGCGGAAAAAATGTAAAATCGTTAATATTTGGAAGGCCAAAATAAAGAAACAAAAATAATAATATTGTTTGTTTACGTCCAAAGGACATAAGAATGGATGTAAATATAAAACAGAAACAATGTCAGCTTACGTTTTGTATTTTTAAAAGGTTTCATTTTTCAGTCCTATAAATGAATGGAACTGAAAAATGAGACGTTTTTAACATTGTTTAATTACAAAAGTAATGTTTGTAAATATTTGGAAGGTCAAATTAAAGAAACAAAAACAATAATATTGTTTGTTTACGTCCAAATGACATAAGATTGGATGTAAATATAAAACAAAAACAAAGTCAGCTTATATTTTTTATTTTTTTAAAACGTTTCATTTTTCAGTCATATTTAAAATTTATATTTTACTTCAACGAAATTTAAATTCAACTTTTATATGAACAAATAAATTACTATTAAATTCGATTTTTTAATTTTTAATTTAACCGATGACTTGATAAGGAAGAACAGATTCGAGTAGTAAAATAGCGCGCTATGTATACGACGGGATTTCCGCGACGTCTCAATCCTCGGGATTTAGGATCTTCTTCTGGCAATAATGAAACCCTTTTTACAATACATAATAAATACGACACGTAAACAAACTTTCTCCCCACTTTTTCACGTAGCATAATAATTTTTAACCAATCTTTCTTCCTACTATACGAACCTTTTTTCCCCCACTTTTCGTGGGATGTTTAATTTTATTTCCAGTAAAAGTCAAAAAATCAAAAAAAAATAAAAATAATCTATTTACCTACCCGTGGCAGTGAATAATAAAACTTTTCTTAAATCCTAAACGTAAACAAACATTGTTTGACAACATACCAAAGGTCATATTAACAAAACAAAAACAACAACAACGCTTGTTATTGTTTTTTATAAATCCCAAATAACCCTTTCTACATTTAAACTTAGCTCGAATTTTGTATTTTAAAAACGTTTCGTCCCTCAATCCCATTACTTGCTCCCATAATAAAAAGCCAAAAAAGAAAGGAAAAAGAAAAAAAAGAAGTAGAATATATTTACATAAAACGTGAAACAAACGGAGATACAAATACAGATATTAAAATAACTATTGAAAAACGTCCGCGGGCAAAGACGCCGGCGAGTGCGGGAAATCGGTCAGCTCGGTTTAAAGTAGAAGTCAATCAAAACGAATGGTTTTTGGTAAAAGCCATAACCCGGCTCGGACGAGGGGGGGGGGGGGGG